>JAODPA010154910.1:0-14669 GCA_025585075.1 Nepenthes mirabilis
CCACGTAACCTTTGGATTGGGAGGGTGGATGAGAGTGTAAGCGGATTTGATCGAGAATTTGCCATTGAGAGACCCAGCCCATCTCAAAGAGTCTTTGAGATTGCTACAGGGAGGGTTAGTCGGCATATTCGCAGCAAGGTGGGAAATCTCAGTGTCAAAGGGGTTGGGCCAATCCCATTTGTTGACTCTGATTATAGCATCGACCTTAACGTCCCAGTGCAAACCCGAAACAAGGCGAGTTCGGTCAGTGCTCACCTCACTAAGGGGGCCAAGGGGATGCCAGTTATCATGCCAGAGGAAGGTATCAGAACCGTTTCCAATGACCTTGACCGAGTAAGCGCGCATAAAAGGCCGAAATTTCATAATTTTTCGCCAGCTCCAAGGGGCTGACGCCGGGACTTTAATGGTCCAAATACACCTGTCTTTGATTCTATTCTTGTAGATCCATAAAGACCATGCAGAATTCATGTCTCTGTTGAGGAGACGCCAAAGGAATTTGCAGTTAAGAGCCTTGTTTTGGTCAATCAAGTTCTTGATGCCCAAGAACGGGACACGTTTGAATAGCGATGGAGTTGGGAAATGGTCCATCCACTCCAACCTCAACGCAAATCTTTGCACAGGAAACATTCTCCATATGGGCAGTCTTGGGATCCAGATGTAAAGGAACCCCAATAGCACTTGCAACCCAGCTAAGCCCAGCATGAGTCAATAGTTCAATCGGGAGGTTTGACAGTTTAATCCAAACAGGGAACTGCTTGTGTTCCTCTTTTGTCAATGTCATTTCTGGCGACCAACGCTTAAGGAATAATGCTTTGCCAGAGACCATCCATGGTCCAGCACGCAAGCATTTCACCATCATCTCTTCGGAAGGGAAATGAAAGAAAAAGAAATCGGCTTCATTACCGGCGATGTGCTTGAGTCCGAATTGGGCCCATAATTTCATGGCTACAGCCTTGACAGCCATGAAATGGGGGGAGGTATTAAGGAAATAACCTACCAAGGTATGGGCCCAAAGCAATTTACCTTGTTCGATAACCTCAGGCGGAGGGGAAAAAGCGCCATTAGAGGACCCAGGAGCATGGTGAGAGAAGAAATTCAGCTCGGAGTACAGCCCAGCCTCATCCTTCTTGACTACATCATCCCATGAATGGGGGGGATCGGAAACACACTCAGATTTGTTGAGAGCGAGCTTCGGTTTCATAGGCGTTTCTAGAACAGGTGGAAGAGAAGGGGAAACCGCACCCAAAAGAGAATCGGGAGAAGAGGACGGGGGAACCCGATCAATAGGGAGGCTGGGAAGAGAGGAGGGGTCAAGAGGCACACCCAAAGGGCCGGCCGTGGCCGGCAACGGCGCCGCCGTAGACGGGAGGAGCGTCTGGTTGAATTCGAATTTGAATTCAAAGAGAGAAGAGAGAGTTTCTCTCTCTACCAGATTTGTTGTTGTTGTTGTTGATGCAACATCTGATCCAAAGTAGGTGTTAAGCTTATTTAGCCTACGCCAGCACTATAGGGAGCCATGAGATGCAGGCAAAGAATATATCGATAGTGCGTGAATTTGAAGATGTTTTTTTGGAGGATTTGCCCAATTTATCACCACATCAGAAAATTGAATTCGAAATTGAGCTCATCCTACACTATATAGAAGGCACTTGCCGAATTAAAAGAGCTTAAACAACAGTTGTAGGAATTATTGGAGAAGGGTTTCGTTAGACTTAGTGTGTTACCTTGGGTCGCACCTGTTTTGTTCGTAAAAAAGAAGGATAGGACCCTGCGTTATGTGTTAATTATCGTGAGCTTAATAAAATCATGATCTATCCACTATCGCGTATTGACAATCTATTTAATCAACTGCAAGGGACTCGGGTACCCTCTAAAATTGATATTCAATCAGGATATCACCACTTGTAGATTAAGCTAGTAGATGTGCCCAAGAATACCTTTTGAACCACGTATGGCCATTATGAATTCCTAGTCATACCATTCGAACTGACCAATGCTCCCATAGCATTCATGGACTTGATGAATCAGATTTTTTGGCCTTATCTGGATAAATTTGTGGTTGTATTTATTGATGATATCTTAATTTATTCCAAGAGCTATGAAGAGCATGAGGTACATCTGAGAATCGTGCTACATACTCTGAGAGAATAGAGACTATTTGCAAAATCGAAGAAATGCAAATTTTGGCTTGAGGAAGTAGTATTTCTAGGTCTTGTGATCTCTAAAGGAGGCATTTCAATTGATCCAAAAAAAGTCAAAGCCGTCACTAGCTGGAATTGACCTACAACTGTAATCGAAGTCCGTAGCATCTTTGGCATGGTAGGATACTATCGACGATTTGTGAAAAATGTTTCCAGGATTGCTATGCCATTGACCCAATTTACAAATAAAAAAGCCAAATTTAAATAGATCAAGGAATGTGAGTGGAGTTTCCAGGAGTTAAAGAAGTGATTAACCACCACTCTTGTCTTGACCATTCCTGAAGGGTCTTGAGGATTTGTTATTTACTACGACGCATCTAAGACTGGATTGGAATGTGTCCTAATGCAACATGAGAATGTAGTAGCCTATAAGTCTAAACAACTGAAAGTTCATAAAAGAAACTATTTGACCCTTTTTTTTTGGTAAGTAAGAATTTTGGATTAGTGGGAGAAAAAATTTACAAAATCAATGTTTTATCTCCAGGTATTTTAACAGGGAGATAAAACATAAAGGCTAGGGAATTCCCCGAGCCACTGAGTACAACAAAAGACATCAAGAAGATGAAACAAGAGTGAAGTCCCCTAGGGGGAAAACATTCAATGAAAACGGCCAAACATGAAGTCTATCCATTTTAGAATAAAAGGTCTTCAACGAGGATGTAACGGTGCTCCACCGATACAGCCAGAAAGACCATTCACCACTCCGGCCGAAGTAACAGCCAACGCAGCAACCTGAATTGTCCAGAGCAACCAAGTAGCAGCCATGAGCAACAGCACCGAACTCCATCAGCCCAGCAATATTAAATGTTCCTGAAACCAACATTTCTAGCTCAGCAAGGCCAAACCAGCCTCAAGCCCAAATCAGCATTTGGCCAGCCATTTTGGTAGTGGCTCTGAAGTGCCAGTCGTGGACCTGTTGGATGCCTCTGAACCTTCGGCGAATGCTGGTCTCTCTCAGATGTGTGGCTTCGGGAGCTGCTTCCTCTGGCTTCCTGATTTTTATCTAGTCAACTGGATCTTGGATTTCGGTGAAGCTGTCTGAAACTTGATTGGGCTCTTTTGAAGCTCTCTGGTTCTGCCGCAATTGACTTTGTTGTCATGCCGACTCTTTGGCGCCTCTGCCTTTGAGTTTCTTTCCAGGAGGATGGGTTGGGGGATCGTGCTGCTTGGATTTGGATCTCTATGGTGGTGTGTGGTTGAGTTGGCGAGGCTCTGGTCAGATGCTGGTGAACCTCTTTGGGTGATGGATTAGGCTTGGCCTGTCCAGCTACCTTTTTCCTTCTGTTCTTGGCAAAAGATACTGTGTAGGAGTTGCTGCTCTCTGCGGGCTGCTGTCTCATCTTGGAGGAAGTTATGTTGCCGAAAGTCCTATTAACTGGTTGTGGATCTTTTTGGCGGCTGAATTTCTTTCTTGTTGAGATGGTGCCTGTCTGTTTTTTATTCTTTTGTGGCCTTGGGGATACGCTGGCCTGTGTTGCATTCCATTGTTGGCCTTGTCTGCCTGGATTGTGGTCCATGGTTTTGTGGCTGCTCTCTGGAGGCTGCGTCTGCTGGATGCTGGCCTCTCTTTGCTGCCAGGTTTGTGAGGCTGAGGCTGTTCCCGTCTCAGGGCCATGTTTGCTCCTCTGCTGTGAAGAGCAGCTACTGATGCAGGTGTTCATGTTGCTCTTGATGTGAGCTGAACCTGTAGTTGCTGGAGGTCGCTGCTCTTGAATTGCTGAGGCGCCTACTGGCTGTCCATTCTGCCTTGCTGCTGGGTCCCAGAGTTGCAATTCTTGGCTGCTTTATCCTTTTCTGCTGCTGATTGAAGAGGAATGCAGTGAAGAGCTGCTCAGCTGTGTTCTGCTGATGCTAGTGCCTGTTGAAGACCAAGCTGAGGTTTTCAGTTGCATGCTTGATACCCTGAATCCATGTTGATGGAAGCTGATCTGGTGGGAACCCCTGGAAGGAGAGGCTACTGCGTTTGTGCTGATGCGTGGTGCTGATCATTCTTGTGGTGGTTTGCTGCTGATTACACGTGGGCTTGTGCCCTGTTGCGTGGTGTTGCTGGAGCATGGGAAGTTAAAGGGCGCCTTTCTTCTGCTGATTATGGAATGGCTGCTGGACTATTTTGGTGCATTGGCAGTTTCCTGGTTGCCTCCAGATGAGGTCTTGCTGATCCTGTTGCTTGAAGTCCAGTGATGTAGCTGATCCTGGTACCGTTTGCTTGGGGTATGCCCTAACTTTTTATGTTTTATTTCAAAGTCAAAATACTTGGAGATAAAACATGATTTTGAAATTTTTTCCCTATAATCCAAAATACTTACTTACCCAAAAAAAAAAATCGGAGTACCCATTCGGCATCCAAATCCAACTCGGCAAGTGGTCAGTAATGCAAGACCTGCAAAGAGATTGGCAATTGAAAACGCCCTCAAGTCTGCACTTGGAATCAGCCACAATTCGGCATAAGGGGGAGGCAGCCAATCCGGCAACAGCTCCCACATCGCTGGAGCACATCAACTACAGCCACTTCGGCGACAATTCCAAACCGGTAAGTATGAGTCCAACTCGGCATATGAGCAACAAAGCCAAACCGGCATTGAGACTGGCAATTGAGATCGGCCACAAGTTTGCATTTGAAACCGTATTGAAAACGGCAATTGAAACCAGCCACATAAAATCCAAACCGGCCAATAGTCGACATCGGCAAATGGAATCAGCAATTGAACTCGGCCACAGTAAAGTCCACTAGTGGGTCCAGCAGCAAAGGTGGTACCCAGCAAGTACATGGCTGAAGTTCAAACCCGCCAGCAAAACGAAAATGTTCATCAGGGACAGCATCCGAACAAAGGAGCTATCAGTAGGCCATTCTGCGGCAGCATTGAACTTTTTTTTTTTTTGTAAGTAAGTGATTTGAATTTATGGGAGAAAAATTTATAAGTAAGGAATTATCACCAAGTATTTTTCCGACTTGGGGATAATCCAAAAAAGATAGGGCATGCCCCGAGCACTTTGATACAACCTATGAAACCAGCTAAAGGACAAAATTGCTAGTAATCATACAATACAAGCGAATCACTCAAAAACAATTCCTAGACAAAATTAAACTTCCAATACCAGGCTAAATCCAAACTGCCAACAGCAGGATATAGCCATCAGCCATCAGCCGAGGGAGAAACTCATTTTCCAGGCAGCACGAAATACCACTACAACTGCCAGACTGCTCATTTTCCTTCATGAGCTACTGATGCATCTCTGCATCATACATTCAGTAAACCGAGTTGATACTGCGCCTTCAAAATCTGGACCAACAGACCAGCAGCAGAATTCCAAGATGCACGCCACAGCAACATCAGCATAAGCCACTCCAGCTACAGCAATAACATCAGGTTCTTCATTGCTGCATTTAGCAAGCAGCAGAATGCAGCTCAGCAGCTCCATAGTCCACGATCAGCAAACCAGCAAAACAGGCTACTGATGCAAACCAGAGAACAAATAGATGCAAACCAGTATCAGCAAAGCAGGATGCAGGGAGCATGATGCAGCCCAGAAACAGAATAGTCGGACCAGAATGGGTCATCCTTCATCAATTCCTGGCAGTGAAACGCTACCACCATGGAATCAGATTGCAGAAACATCTGCACATCTCCAGCCTCAATCCAAACAAGCTCCAAAAAGCAGAGGGAGCAAAACTGATTGTGCCCATCGCACCAGAAAGCAGAACAGATCTGCACACTTTGACAGTATCATGGAAAGCCTATACAGCACTTCCAACATCAAAGCTATTTTTCACAGCAAAAAAACTTCAGCAATGAAGCAAGATGAACCAGCAGCCATCACTCAAGCCCAACTGCAACTCCCAGGGGGCATTACAGCAACTACATTCGGCAAACCGGTAGAATTGGAAGGCTAGCCACATCAGCAGGAGACCATCCCAATCGAGTCATCAGCAGGAGACCACCCGCCAGGCTGTAACACATCCATCAGGATCCCTTGAACCTGCTGATGCAACTCTTCAGCAGCAAGAGGATGATAGGCACCACCTATCCGTAGTGCAATCCCAAATCAGCAAAATCAGATGCCAACATTGATGGCTCAGGCAGCACCAGCACACTCTTCCAGCCAGGGGAAGAAAGACCCAGAAATTTCAGCATTTACTGGCCACAATAGCAGGCAGAACAACGCTACAACAAACCACTTTTCCAGCAAAGGATCAGTGGAACAGCAGGAATGGCAGAGTCAGCCAAAAACTGATTCAGCGAAGAGCACCATCGATGTCACAACCCAGCGGAGAGAACAAATGCAACTTGAAAATGAAATTTGAAATTTGAAAAAGACAACACAGAGAGAATCACTAGCTTCTCTCTGGAACAGCCACGTCTGAAGGGAGAAAGTCGACTGCAGAAACCCTCAGCAGCTCCTGCCCTAGCACAAGGCACCAAGGAAGGAACGACTTCACAACTGAAGACATACAGGAGCCGACCTCCCAAATCCTACCCTAGCACCAGTCACCAAGTCAGAAACGCCTCCATCAAACAAAGAAACGGGTCGTCTGCAGGACCCGACCTCTCAATCAGATGCAACAGCAGTAGCACAGTTCCCAGCTGTGACCAAACAAAGCTTCATCCAGCATTAGGAACACCAGCCTTCATCATGGGTTGAATCGGCTTTCTTTCTTCACAAAAAGAAAACCAGCATCATGAACCATTTACAGCCAAAGAACAAGCCAGAGGAATGGCCAGCTTATCAGGACCACACCAACCCTGAAGCATAGGGCCGAAATTCAAAGCCGCCAGCAGCAGGACAACATCAGAACACAGCAACTATCAGCAAGAAAACTGCACCAGCAATGAACCGCAAGCAACAGGATGCAACAGCAACTGTATCCACTTCCAACAGAAAAAGAAATCAACAACAACAAAGAATACCAACTGCTAGATCCACCAGCGTCCATGCATCCCAATCACCTCAGCAGGGAAAGACCAACAGCAGGTGCCAGCAGAAGCAGAGACCAGTGCTCAGTATAGGCACAAAGGCACCGTATGCAGCAGTTCTCAGCAACAGGAGATCAAGTAAGAATCAAGCTGTAACCCATGAGAAAGAACCAGCAGCTCCATTGAAAAGCCCTTTCTACATCAAGCAGAGAACCGGCCAATTGTGCCAACAACAACATCACCTTAACAGATCAGCTCCATCACCACAACAAAATCCCTCACGAGGCCTGATGGTTAAAGATCCAAAAAATCATATAAGGGCAATCACCCATCAACATCTGGACAGCAGACATGCTGCATGTAGGGCTACAGCACAAAATTCACATCAAGCACTTGTCCTACATATTTATTCAAGCCAAAAAGCACTCTAAGACAGAGCATGCAGCAGCACATAAGCTGGATTAAAGCAGAAGACCAAAACCATGGTCCCAGGAGCAAGACGCAGTCAAAAAAATCAAAAAAGAAACTATTTGACCCATGATTTGGAACTGGATGCTATTGTATTTGCTTTAAAGATTCGACGACATTATTTGTGTTAAAAAAATTTCTAGTATACTCTGATCATAAGAGTTTCAAATATTAATTTTCTCAAAAGAAATTGAATATGAGACAAAAGAGATGTATCGATTTTGTAAAGGATCATAATTGCAAAATTTAGTATCAACCTGGAAAGGCTAACATCGTAGCTCATGGCCTAAGTCGTTGAACGAGTTTCCTGGTAAGACTGCAGATAAAGGAGATGGAGATGTTGGAAAGCATAAAACAATGCAACATCTAGTGTTATATGCAGGGCAACCAAATGATATTGACATATTTTTAGATTTAGCTTGAAATACTAAAAAAGGAAAAAGAAGAGCAAGTAAACGATCAATTTCTGATGAATATTACTGAAAATTTGAATAGAGACTCCGAGGATAATTTTTAACATTCACACTGATGGAGTATTAAGATTCCAAGATCGAATGTGTGTACCTGATAATAAGGAGTTGAAGGAAGAAATCTTGAAAGAAGCTCATCGGTCGAGGTATACCATCCACCCTAAAATCAACAAAATGTACTAGAACCTAAAGAAGATGTTCTGGTGGAGAAATATGAAGAAGGTGATCATGGCTTTTATGAAAAAATGTCTCATATGCCAGTAGTTTAAGGCTGAGCGGAAGAAATCATTTGGCTTACTGCAACCATTATCAATTCCTAGCAGAAAATGGAAAGAGATAACTATGGATTTTGTATTAGAATTGTCAAGGACTCCTAAAAATCACGATACAATCTGGGTCATTATTGATCTACTGACCAAATTAGCTCATTTCTTATCAATTTGAATGACTTACTCCCATAATTTGTTGGCACAGTTGTACATCAATAAGATTCTCAGATTCCATGTAATACCAGTATCAATTATGTCTGATCAAGATCTCAGGTTCATTTCTAAATTTTAAAAGTTTGTATCAAGAATTGGAAACGAATTTGCAGTTTAGTACAACATATCATCCTAGACGGATAGGCAGTAAGAACGTGCTATTCAAATTTTGGAGAATATACTAATGGCTGCGGTGTTAAAAATGAATTTACTTGAGATGATCATCTAACTTTGACAGAATTCGCTTATAATAATAATTACCAGGCTAGCATTAGAATGGCACCGTTTGAAACCTTATATCGAAGAAAATACTGATCCCCAATTAATTGGGAAAAACCTGGCGATAGATGACTTTTTGGTCTAGAAATTATCGGGGAGACCACTGATAAGATGAAGATAATCCACGAGAAGCTAAAAACGACTCAGAGTAGACAAAAGTGGACAAAGACGTATTAGGCGGGGGCTAGAGAGAGAAGCTCTCGCTTCTCTCTTTGTTCAAATTTCATTTTGAAATTTGAACGCGTTTGCTGCGGCGCTCCTCTTCTGGCCGGGCGGCGCCGGAGCCGGCCATGGACGGCCTCCTGGTTGCTCTGCCCGGTTGTTTCCCATTCTCGTCTCCAACGCCTCTTTTCTGGACCTCTGTTCTGGCTTCGTCGGCGGCCTTTGAATCTTTGGATGCAGCTGTGAGACCATTTTCTACTGAATCAGGTTGGGATGGAGGCGCCTGCTGGTTGCCCTGGTGAAGTTTTTCGGGCTAGAGCTGACTGGGGTCCCTGCTGGTACCAAAATCGCATCTGACGAGGCTGTTGCCGATTGGAGATCTCCTACTCTCTGGGGCTCTTTTCGGTTTTTTTCTCTACTCATCCTCGAATCTCGATTAATTAGGGTTGCTCGCCTCCGGATTGGCTGGGCTCTATGCTATGGCTACTGAGGCCGAGAGCCCTGTCTCTGGTTTTCTTTGTGGAAGCTATGAGTTGGTGCTTCTGGTTTGTGCTATGTTCCTTTTCGGGAGCAGCTGTCCGAACCTTAAGCTATTATGCGGCTCGCTGGATCTGCCGTTGACGAACTGTCCTGTGCCCGGTCTCTGAAACATCTCTGCCTGTGAGTCTCTTCCTGTTGGATGGGTTGGGGGGAGCCCGTTTATGCTCTGGACTGGGAATTATATGCTGGATTGCCGAAGAGTTGGGAGTGACCTGGTTTGGATGCTGGAAATCCTTCTGATGCTGTGAATGATATGGTGGTTGGACTATTTCTGCCATCTTGCTTCTCCAGCTTATGCAGTGGAACTCTTCGTTTCTGCCATCCTCTGAGCTGATGTTTGAGGTGCTCTCACCTGCCTCTGCTTCTGCATCTGGTGGACTTAATACGTCCCTCTTTGTGCAGTCATTTTTTTTGTAAGTAAAAATTTTGGATTAATGGGAAAAAAAATTTACAGATTTAATGTTTTCATCTCCAAGGGTTTTGACTTGGAGAAGAAAAACATAAAGTGCTAGGGCATACCCCGAGCAACTGGTACAACAGATGTCGACAAAAAAACCACAGTCAAATATTACATTTGAACAAAAGCATATAACTACTTAATTAAAGCAGCTCGGCAATCAGATGGCTGTCAAGGCATCATCACATAACAGACCATCATGATGAACATGCATGACCATTTCTCAGCACTGGAAAGTTACAGCACCATCAGGACAACAAATCCCTTATCAGAGGAGGATTCAAAACGGCAACAGCTTCCCCAGTTAAGGAGCAACAGCATACCCGGCTGAACAGAGGCTCCCAAGCATCCAAATCACCAAAATGGAGCCAGGATTAATCCAGCATCAAGCATCAAGAACCAAGTAGATCAGCAGCATTCGGAGCAAACCTCATAGCAGCCACAACATCACTGTGCATAGAACAACACGACACATTCTGCTCGGTGACCAACCACACAGCAGCAATTCAGAACTGCCATAGGCCAGGACAGATTGCAGCCGGCTATACAATTCATCTGCAAGAAAAAGTCACCATCCCCCAGCATTAATCACAAGGGCCAATCTCATTCAACGGCTGCTGTCAGCCAACTTTAGTAGAAGTTGGAGCCTACCACATCAGAAAATTTAATCCTCACAGTAGAACCAAGACCAGCAAGGCTCCAGCAGCAGAGGTCAATCATCCAGGACACCAGCAAGTCCAACCATGGGAACTCGCTAGGAACAAAATGCTGACAGCCACAGTTTGTAATCACCATCAGCCAACAGCCAAAAAATCACTTACCCAAGATGAGCAGCGCCTTCAAAACCCGGGAGCAACAGCACCGTGTCCCCATCGTACAAGGTCAGCAGACACATCATCAATAAAGGGCATCCGACCAGTAGCTGAACTCCAACAGATGCACGCCACAGCAACCAGAACATCAGCTCCAGCAGGGCATTGCCTCTCCAACTCCAACAAGTACATCAGGTTCTGTACTACTGCAGTTAGCATATAGCACAATGCAACTTAGCAGCTTCATAGGCCACTATCAGCAAACCAGCAAATGGCATTCTAAATGCCAGCAGCAGCATATCCTGCAACAGCAGGATAAAACTGTCGATCCAATCCGAGTTCATGAAATGCCCAAGTGAATCGGCTAGCTAGTTCCCAAAACAGCAAAGGCAGTGGCCAAGTCATCAGCCAACCTCAAAGCATCCACCAAATCCCAATACCAGCTGCATCTAATTCAGCAGCGAGCATATTATGGGCTCAGCAACCTGATGAGCCCATCAGAGACCAACCAAGAACACTAGCCAAGACCGTTCTCAATTGAAGAAGTGGAGTGACATCCACAAGTCCCCAGTAAGCAGCTCCATCTCCACAATACTCAACTAGAGAAGGCCAATCGACATCAACAACTAGCCTGAATCAAGTTACCTGGGACCAGACTCAATAAGCATAGAGGCAACACCATTACAACAGCAGCCAGAGAGCCAGCAAAATACCTTCCCAACAGTCGTCCATAATAGCAAATCTGTTGCATCAAATGCAACAACATAACAGCAGGAGCACAGGACGTGCTCAGCAGTGTCAAGATAGGATGTAAACTCAGGACCCAAAAATAACAGCAGAAGCAGAGCCAGCCAGAACCGACCCAACTGCCAGCCAAATCGGCAAAGTTGCCCAATCATCTGAGCAAGCATTGCAGAACGAGCATTGCAGCGAACCGCACACTCAAAAATCTACCAGCAAGAAATTTCAGCGTCCAAACAATCAGGGCGTTCGACAGCATCAATCCCAGCAAGCAGCACATAAGCTTCGGCCATCTACTCCCAAATTCAAGGGGCGTAGCATAAACCAGAAGCACAAAAGCCGAAGCCAACTTAAGGAACCCTGAGACAGGGCACTCGGCCACAGCAGCCATAGCAAAGAAACCAAGGCAAGACTGGTTGCGAGAAGCCCTAATCAGTCGAGGGACGAAGGAAAAGAGATACCTTAGCCTAAGAAGAGGCCCAGGCAGAAGCAGAGACCCAAACGGAGAAAAACGCATCAGGTGCGATCTTGGCATCTGCAGAAACCCCAATCAAATCTTGGCCGAAAGAGCTTCGTCAGGGACCTGAATCAGCATAAAACGGGGACTCATCAGAAGACGAAACCTCAAAGGACCCCGGCGAGTCCAGAGCAGGGGGCCGGAAGGGAGACGCTAGGGTTGGAAGGCGGCAGGCGGCCGGGAAAAGCACCCAGGAGATCGGCCAAGGCCGGCACCGGTGCCGCCCGGCCAGAGGAGGAGCGTCGAAGGAGGACGCGGGCTCAACCGCAGAAGGAAGATTCAAAATTCGAACGAATTTTGGAAATCTTTTTTTTTGTGCGGTCGTTGGGGTGATGTTTGCTGCTGTTGGTGCCTCTTCGGCCTATCTTGTGATGGTATTCACTGCTCTTTCAATCAGACGGGTCCTGGTTTGCTGGCTCTGGTTTTGCTCTGCCTATGTCTCCTTCTAGGTGGAAGGTGTGGGGGTACCTGTGAATTTGGCTTGGGTATTTTGGGTGTGGTGCTGACGAGATGGCCCAGGACTTGTTTGGTTGATTGAGTTCTGATGTCATATGCTTTTGCTGATGCTGTTAGTTTGCGGGAGCTGAAGGGGTTGATTCCATTGATTGTCTTGAACTAAGGCTCACTGAATTGCTTTGAAGCTACCTCCAATGGACTTCCTTGGCATCTACTGTTGAGACCAGGCGCGGATTGGATTTGGGTGTCAATTTGATGTCTTGATGATTGTGTCTGCAACTTTTGTTTGCTGCTCTTGCTGGTGCTAGCTTTGGCCATGCTCTGCTTTAAGGTGTCTCTAGACTACAGTATGAAGGTGCCTTCATCTGCCTGTCAATAGAGATGTTGAAGGCTGTTGGTGTGGCTTAGGCATTTTTTAGTTCCACCCAGCAGTCTCTTTGTTTCCTGAAGATGTTGGGTCTGCAATCTGCTGTCTTGCATTGGTGTTGCAGTAGATAGAAGGTTGCTGATCCTATCTTGTGTGAAGCACGGTTCTTTCAGCCTTGTGGCTGATTCATTATGCCGGATTGTGGATGCTGGCTGCAGTTGTGCAGAAGTGCAAGTTTTCTTCAATTGAGTTTGCTGGAGCGGGCTTGACCAAGCCTTGTTGGAGCTGCTGGAATGCTGTTCTGTTTGCTGTGGCTTGGAATAATTGGATTTCAGATGCTGGTCGGGCTGTCCACCTTTTGGTGCTGAAACTGCTGCTGGCCTTGTACAAAGGGAACACGGCTGATGTTCTGATAATGCTCTCTGTGTGGGTGTGGCTGCTTTTGTTAGCACCAAAGCAAATGAAGGTGCTGATCTACTTGCTCTCTCATGTTGCTATGCTGTCTGGTCAGTGGGATACTGTCCTGTGCCGATGAAGATCCAAGATGGATCTGTTATTTTGTTTGCTGTGTCGACCTCGTTGATTTAGGCGTAGCTAATCACGAACTTGTTCGTGCGAAATAGATGACAGATTTCATATTTTGTTTTTATGGTAGTTCTTAACGTATGTACCAATTGCTCAAGGCATGCCCTAACGCTTTATGTTTTACCTCTAAGTAAAATACTTGGAGTTAAAACATATATCTTGTAATTTTTTTTCTCCCATTAATCTAAAATTCTTACTTACCAAAAAAAAAAGTAAACAAAAGTGTCTTTTTTGGTAAGTAAGTAAAATTGAATTAAAATAAAAGAAAGTATAAAAAGAATGTTCTACCTCCAAGTGTTTTGCCGGCTTAATGGTAGAACATAGACGCTAGGGTAAATCTTGAGTGCCACCATGACACATTCCATGAAATCGAAATAAACCATACAAACAAACTGGCTAAATCCAATGCCGATCAAATCGTTGACTGGAAAATAGACCCAAAGCCCGTCTGTTCCAGCAGCCGGAACCTAAGTTGACCCATGCCACTATGTTCGGTCAACTCTTTGACCGGACTTTTCCTTCTTTTCATGCAGCCATGCACCCCATAGCCTCCAAAGCCAGTCAAAACATTGACAAAAAATTGAGCCAAAAGTTGGCCATTCCATTAGCTTGAGACTAACCTGAGCCATGCCAGTATGTCTAGTTAGACTGTTGACCGAAAACTTGAGCCAAAAGCCATCCATTCCATCAGCCAGAGCCCAACCTGAGCCGTGCCACAAAGTCCGGTCAACCCATTGACCGGAAAAGCCATCCATTCCTTCCAAGCCACAACTTTTTATTTTTATTTTTTTGGGCTGCTGAAAACCAAGAACGGCCAAGAACCACAGGAGCTGGTCAATAAGTTGACCGGCCAAAGAACTCTAATAAATTTTTTTTGGGACCGATAAAACCAAGAACGGCCAAGAACCACAGGAGCCAGTCAACAAGTTGACCTGCCAAAGAATTCTAATAATATTTTTCTTTTTCAACAGGCCCACATGGGCATGGGCAAAAAACTCACAGTCATCGAGGTGCAAACCGGTTAAGAAACAACCCGGCGATTACTGCAAGGGGACCCACATGCCAAGCTGGCATTGCACTGCTACAGTGCATATCAGGCGCATGGTATCCCGGAGGGCCAAAAAGAAAAAAAAAAGAAAACCAACCCCCTTTTTGGCCCGTTATCTGAGGATGGCCAAGAACCATAATGCCGGTCAACTTGGACTCAACTAAAATTATA
>JAODPA010154921.1:0-14669 GCA_025585075.1 Nepenthes mirabilis
TATTTATATGAACTTATGCATGTGTGTTGATACGCCTGAAATGCTAATAAATAGTTACGTGATTATTCATGTATCTCATTGGTAAAATCTGGTAAAATTATCCTTCGCGTTGACTTCGTTGACGTGTGTATATTTTATTGACACTCTATGGATAAGTAAAAAAGAGTGTATAAAGATTCTATAGTAATCGAGCGTATGGGAGTCCGTGGGACCATAGAGTAATCTACACTTTTTCAATACTGAATCCATTCCGGAAGATTGATGTCATTGTCATTGAGAATGTATACTTATAACCTAGTGACTATCGTAGATAATGATATCTAGGATATCATTGGCGAGAGGTATCGGAGATGGTAAAAATATACTACGGGTACAGCCTCTAGGAAGACTGTGAGGGTAGTGGGAATACCATAGATACCGAATAATCTCGTAGTACTCACCCAACCGTCAGGGGCATAAATATGCGGCCTTTGGTTCATCATGGTAGAATAAGGACCAGGGAGATTCTTGTTAATCCGAACAGTGGTGACCTCAAATTGAGCTGATAACTAGATTCTTGTTATCTCGTACAATTAATCGAGAGGGATACTTATAACTTAGTGACCATCGTAGAGGATGAAATCTGGGATATCATTGGCGAGGGGTATCGGAGATGGAATGAACATGCTACGGGTATAGTCTCTAAGAGGATTGTAGGGATAGTGGGGATACCATAAATATTGGGTAACCTCGTGGTACTCACCCAGCTGTCAGGGGCTTAAATACGCGACCTTTGGTTCACTATGGTAGAATAAGGTCCATGGAGACTTCTATCATTTATACAGTGATGACCTCGTATTGAACTGATGATCGGATTTAATGGAATCCATGTTACTTCTTGATATCCAATTGTTCACATGACCTTTGATTGGTATACATGACTTGTTATTGAGTCTCATAGTGGTCGAGATATTACCCGCTATTTTTACGCTCATTCATTATTTATCATCCGAGATACTTTATCGTACTCATCTATTGCTGCTTATTTTTACTTGTTAGGTATTCGACTCACTCTTGTATTTTATTGATTTTAGAATAGATAGGTTGATATCAGGATTAAAGAGATCGCGGGTTATTGTGTAGACTTCAGGTAGAGGTGATCTCAGAAATTGAGGCTTTTGAGATCGAGTCTTAGGATTTTTGTTGGTTTTGTTATTATTCGAACTTTATTAAATTTTTATTATAAGGATTAATATTTCAGACATTGATATTATTGAAATTATTTATGATTACTATTATGGTTGTAGAATTAATGATACATTTATGAGGTTCATTAATGATGTTTTTTAATAACGTGGAGTTCATTGATTATAGATGATTCGAGATTTTCATTGTAACAGTCCGGGTCAGATTCGGGGAATTGAGATCGGGTCGTTACACAGAGTATGGTGCTGGTTTGCCTTGTTCAGACGGGTCTGCTTCAGTGGAATGAACTCATCCGCCAGCGGGACGAGGAGCTTGCCGATCGAGACCAGACCTTGGCAAAAGACACGCAAGCTGTGGCACGAAGCAAAGAAGATGAGATGGCTAGTCTGAGGCAAGAGGTATCTCCCCTAAGGGAAGAGATGGTTGGGGCCCTGGAGGAGAACGAATTGCTAAAGAGTGAGCTACGGGCAGCCTGTTGCCACGTCTCTGAGCTCCAAGCTCGAAATGCTCTCGTCGAGGCCACCCTGTGGACTCAACTTACCCTGGAGGAGATTGGACAAATGCTGGACGCCAGGTTCTAAGACGGCATTCGCCTATGTCGTCGGATAGTTTCCGTGGTGGTCCCAACGTCTCTAGTGGGATTTTTGACCCTAGGAATGACAACATCCAAGATCGGTCTCTCCTAGCTGACTTCTCGGAGTAAATAAGGCCCTCAAACTCTTAGGGTAGTTGGACTCTTTTTACATTCCTTTTTGTAGTTGAACGAACTACTTTGTAATCCCCGATTTATGTCATGAATGAGATACATTCACTTTGTTTTTTTTTTTGTGTCGCTGTTTTTGAGCATTGTTGCTTCTTTTGCTATTCCAGCTAAGATCTTTGCAATCGTTGTCGCGTCTCTCCTTGGAAGCCACTCGTGTTGTGCTCATCCTCAATTGAAGATATCGTCGTACCTCACTCTAGTGGGGTGCTCTGTCCAATAAATTAGACATCACTGCACGCCCATGGTGGAACCTTGCGAGGGTTAGCTGGGTTCTGAGGCCACAATAGCTGGACTCTGGTAGGATCTTAGACCGTCAGCCGCACAATTCTGTATCGACGCTCGACCCCACTCCGGGGCGTCGTAGCTTATGTGCGTATGGTCCTAACTCATTGATCGTCACTGACTAAGGGTGCTCTTTCCCTCGGGGGGATGTCATCACATGCCTACCCTATAGGCCCCCTAAGGTTTTAGTGGCCGTCTAGTTGGGGGCTTCCAGAGCCCTCGGGGCTGGTTGCTCGGCAGTTGGAGGGCCTTTTGGTGTAGAGCCGAATTGTGGAGTTCGATCATGTGTGGGCTGCTTGGGATGGGGCTAAGGATCTTTAATCATCCTGGGGTCTACTTGCAGGCGAACGAGTATCCTTCTGACTTAGGGGCAGTCTAAGTCGCTTTATTTTATGAGACGACATATATGCATGCAATCACATGAACAATCAAATAGAAAAAAAAAAGAAAGCAATAATTTTATAGACTAAAACATGTTACATGTACAAGCATCCAGGACAATATATGCAAACCTTACTTGGGCATGTCAGAGGACAACTGATAGTACTTTTTGAGGTGGGTAGCATTCTAGGTTCAAGAGACCAGTCTGTCGTCCTGGGTGCACAGTTTGTACGTCCCATTCCGAAGGATTGTTGAGACAAGGAACGGCCTCTCCTAATTTGGTGAGAGTTTATTCCTGTGAGCAGTCTTACCCATCATCTCTACACTCCCTAGGACCAAATTCCTAACCTCAAGTTGACGAGCTTTCACCCGGCTGTTGTAATACCGGGCAATGCACTGCTGGTAAGTCGCCATCCTTAAGCGTGCCATGTCACGGGCCTCTGGGAGCAGATCCAGGTGCTCTCTGAGCTACTGAAAATTGCTGACTGAATTGAAACATTTGATCCGAAGGCTAGGTAATTGGACCTCCACAGGGATGACCACTTCAGCACCATAGCACAGGTTAAAGGGCATCTCCCGCATCAGCTTTCGCGGTGTTGTCTGGTATGACCATAGTACGGATGGTAACTCATCTACCCAAGAGCCCCCTGCGTCTTCCTACTTCGTCTTCAGCCCGTGTAGTAGTATTCGGTTGGTTACCTTGACCTGACCGTTGCCCTACAGGTACCCCATGGATGTGTGGACCAACATGATGCACAAACTCACGTAGTACTTTGTGAACCGTTTGCTGGTGAACCGAGTTTCGTTATCAGTCACTATGACTTCAAGAATTCCAAACCGACAAATAATGTTTTGGCGAACAAAGTCCGTTGCGTTGTGCTCGCCAGAAAGGTAGCCTCGACCCACTTAGTAAAACAGTCAATGCCAAGTATAAGGAATTTTCTCTGCTCGGACGCTAGAGGAATAGACCTGAGGATATGGAGCCTCCACCGCACGAAGGGCCATTGTGCCTGCAGGCTCTACAACTCTGTGTGATGCTGATGGCTCATGGTTTCGTGGACTTAGTAGCTCTCATATTTTTTGACAAGTCCATGGCATCACATTTTATCATAGGCTAGTATAAACCTTACCGCATGACCTTGAATGTAAGATTCTTTCCTGCGGCGTGTGAGCCATAAACGTTGAGGTGCACCTCACCCAACGCGTATTCGGCCTTTTCCGGTGTGAGGCATTTCATGTAGGGAGTTGAATATCTCCATCAATACAATCTCCTATCGATAATTGCGTACCACTCGGATGTCTTTTTTAAGCGCCTGGCCTCCTCCCGGTTTTCCAGCAAACTGTTGTCCATCAGGCAACTTTGGTACGAGGTCATTCAGTTGTCGTTGTCAGCCACCTGCAACATCTCGCGCTCTGGGTTGTCAATGCTGAGGGCAGCTAAGACTTCCGGCATGCTCCTAGCATACTACTCATGAGACCCCGTCGCGGCGACCCTGGCCAGTTGGTCTGCCTTCCAATTCTCTGTTCTCGAGATATGCATTACTTCGACCTTTTTGAATGCCTGAGACTGAGCTCTCGCCCTAGCTAGGTCCTTGGCAAGCAGAGGGTTCGATACTTTAAAAGACTTCTGGATCTAGTTGACCACCAACTCTGAGTTGCAGTAAATGACTAATGCCCTGGCCAAGCACTCCTTGGCTAGCCCAAGTCTCGTGAGGAGGGTTTCATATTTTGTGATGTTGGTTACTGAAAATTCAAGTGTCAGAGAATACTTTATTTCCAAGCCGACTAGAGTTCTAAGAACTATACTAGCCTCGCTCCCTGCCTGTGTTGACGATCCGTTGACATGTAAGGTCCATATCGGGGTGTTTGGAACATCTGCACCTCCAGTCCAGTTAGGGGCATTGAGAATAGAGGTCGTCATTTCGACCACGAAGTCCACGAGGACATGACCCTTTAGGGCCGGTCTGGGTCAAAACTCCACATCGAAGTCACCTAACTCTATGACCCACTTGATCGGTTATTCGGACGTCTCTAGTTTTTGTAGGATCCCTTTCAATGATTGGTCAGTCAGCACGACGATCCGATGTGCCTAGAAGTGCGATTGCAGTTTTCTGGCAAAGTAAATGAGGGCTAGAGTGATCCTTTTGGCTTACGGTTAACGAGACTCCATGTTTGTCAGCACCTTGCTTACATAATACATGGGCCGTTGCACATCTCCTTGCTGACAGATGAGGCTGAGCTCAGGGCTGTGTCCGACACCACTAGATAGAGGTACAGCTCCTCACCCCTCGAAAGTGAGATTAGTAGTGGCAGGTTGGAGAGATATTCCTTAAGCTCATGGAATGCTGCCTCACACTCGGCGGTCCATTAGAATCCAGTCGCCTTCGTCCCTTGGAGGACCTTGAAGAATGGTAAGTACTTTTCTACCGACTTAGCCAGAAACCGAGAAAGAGCAACGAACCTCCCTACGAGCTTTTGGACCTCCTTCACAGTCCACAGTAGGCTCATGTCAAGGACGGCTCTTATTTTCTCAGGGTCCATCTTGATATTCTGTTAGGATACTATGAAGCCCAAAAACTTCTCGGATGTCATTCCAAACACACACTTAGCCGGGTTGAGCTTCATTCTGTGAGCCCGAAGCACCTCAAAGGTCTCGACCAAGTCGTGGACATGGTCATCGGTGACTTTGTTTTTGATGAGCATATCGTCCACATACCCCTCCACATTCTGTCTAATCTAGACCTCAAACATCTTGTTTACTAACTGCTGGTAAGAAGTACTAGTATTCTCCAGACCAAAGGGTATGATCTTATAGTAGTTGGTCCCCTAGTCGTCGTGAAAGAGGTATATTTCTCATCGTCTAGGCTTATTAAAATCTAATTGTAACCCAAGTAGGCATCCATAAAGTTCAGGAGTTCGTAGCCGAACGTGGAATTTACCAGCTGGTCGATCCTCGGCAATGGAAAACTATCCTTCGGGTAGGCCTTGTTTACGTTGGTGAAATCAACACACATCCGTCACTTGCCGTTACTCGTCTTCACGAGGACGATGTTTGGCAGCTAGTCCAGATACTAGACCTCCCTTATAAACCTAGCATCAAGAAGCCTCTTCACTTCCTCTCTTATGGCAATCAGTTTCTCGATGGAATGGTTTCTCCATTTTTGCCAGACGGATTTATGACCGGAATTGAGGTCCAACTTTTGGACCATTACTTCGACCGGTATCTTAGGTATGTCCACAGGAGTCCATGTAAAGACATCAAAATTTTGCTTGATAAAGCTCACGAGCTAGTCACAGACCAATGTCGGAAGGGACCTGCCAACGTGTATGCATTTCTCGCGCTCATTGGGGACTAGGTCCGTCGACTCACCGGATTAGGCCTATTACAGCATGGACTCATCTCAGAAGTCTAGATCCTCAGCCAGCCGGTTGAGAGTGGTTGGAGCAATCTAAGACAGGTAGCACGTCCATCCCATCATCTGATCTCCCAGTGCCTCCCCTACTCGATACGGCGTTGGGAACATCACCTTCAAGTGGGGGATTGATGTCACCAACCCAAAAGTAGTTAGGAATGGTCGACCTAGGATAGCATTGTAAACCGACGGCAAATCGATGACAAGGAATGTGAGCATTTGGGTGGCTGTACACAGGTGTTCCCATCGTGACTCCAAACTTGACTTCTCCCTATACAGGCACCGGCTCATTATCCAGGCAATACAAGGGGCCCTCGGCTTCTTTCATCTGGTTCTTTTTCAATTTAAGTTTAAAAAATACGTCGATATATAGCAAATTTCAAGAGCTTTCATTATCAATGAAAACTCGTTTCAATTGGTAGTCTAGCGTATCATTTGAAACGAGGGCAGATACAACTAGAGGATTAGAATGATGAGTTGTTACACGGGTCATATCATCATTGCTAAAACTAATGACATCAATCCTAACCTCTACCATCGCCATCTTGCTGCTTGAGGTGGCCTCAGGACGGTCTTGGGCACTGCTCTTTGCCGGCCTGCTCGAAACTATGTTGACCACCCCGACAGCTACACAATTCTTCGGCTGCTCTCTGGCTTCGTCACTCGTTGCCTTGGGGGCCTGCCCCGAGCTTCTCAGGAATCGGGTAACCTCCCGATGGATCGGGTCTTCAATCTCCTTCTACAAAGTGAGGTAGTCCTCCATGGTATGACCTAGAGATCGGTAAAAATTACAGTATTTGGTTTGGTCTCCAACCTCTGGGTTCTTCGGCTCCTTGGGCTACTTTAGGAACTTCTCGTCCTAGATCTGTATCAAGATGTTCAAGTGGGTGTCATTTAGGGGTGTCAGGACCAGGAGCCTGTACTCCCTTTGGATGCCCAGCTCGGACCATTGTTGTTTTTGGGGTTCCTGGGAGAAATCACTGTTTTCATTTCTCTTCTTCCCCACTGCTGGACCTTTGGGTTGTCGATCCATGCGATCGGGGCACTTTACTTCGTTGGCTTCCTCGACCTCTATGTAAGTCCGAGTAATGGCCTCTACTTCCCGAAGTTGATGCGCTAGGAGTTTGAAAAACTCCTCAACCGCTAGCGTGGCGATGAAGACACTGACTTTATCTCGTCAGAGAACTTGGGGATCCGATGGGCTTCCGCAATAAACTGGTTCAGGAAACGCTTCAGGCTTTCTTCAGACTTCTGTCGGAGATGGACGAGGTATCAGGGTTACTTCCCCTTCCTTCGGTTGGAGGCGAACTGGCATAGGAAATAGTCAGCGAACTCATCAAACGATCGAATGGAGTTCGGCTGGAGGCCATGGAACCAGAGCTTGGCGTCCCCCTTGAGTGTCAGGGGGAAGCACTGGCACATGGTGGCTTTGCTCACCCCGTGGAAGGTCAGCAGCATTCGGAAGCAATCCAGATGGTCCATCAGATTCATACTTCCATCGTACACATTCAGTGTTGACATTTTAAATTTGAGGGGGAGCGATTGCGTCCGGATGTCCATGGTGAACCTTGACCTCCTCAGGTCAAGGATTTGTTAGGCAGCCTCCTCTTAAACACGTGTTGCAATATTTTCTCCACCTTCTCCTCCATCCAATGAAAGGACCCGTTTCTCTTAGCATTGAGGAGGTTCTTAAGCTCTGAGCTCTCTAGGGGTGCATAGGTCGTGGCGGCTGCCTGCATGGGGCCGCCGGGTACTGTATGAGCCCACCCCTCAGGTCATACGCCTCTGGTCGCTACGACAGTTGTAGAGATTCCGCCACTCCAAGCTTTCCTCCAATGCTTCCCTACTTGGGAGGCTCCATGGCGACATTTGGCCTCTACTGCCTGAGACCACCTAGGCCCCCTGTATCATCAAGCCTTGTTGTTCTTGCTGTTGGGAGCCTCGGCCCATGACCTCTTCGTCTAGAGGCCGATGCCTAGGGACCGGGGGGAGGAGCTCCCAACCATTGTGCGACAATCTGAGCGCACAACTTCTGGAGCATCTGCTTCATGTTTCCTACGTCTGTGGCCAACTTGTGCACGTCAGGTTCGGGTTGCTTGCCTGCACGACTACCCACCGAGGGGTTGTTACCGTGGGTTGCTGTGTCCCTACTGGCAGACTAGCTTGCGCTCGAGTATTAATCATTTTTCAACTTCAAGTATGGACATGATGACAAGTAGTTAGACTTTCTTGTCATTCTCATAGACGGCGCTAATGATGCATCCTCAGATTTGGATTACTGTACGAATTAAGGAGCCTTTGGATTCTTTACATCGAGTCAAACACAAATAAGTCTGGTCTCTACGTTTCTCAATCTGGACCCTACGCACCACAAATAGCTTACAAAAAGTCAAGGGATTGACAAGATTCACTCCCAAATTTATTCTCCAACACTTAAATTAATAATCTTTCTAAGAGAATAAAAATATGCGAGAGTATGAAGGTAAACGAAATATAGAATGCAATAATGTTCGTTTGCATGGGATGCGAGTGTGGATTAGACGGGGCATGGACTCCCGTTCTGCATTTTAGAGAGTGGCTCACTACAATTGCTGGACAAGAGCGACGGTTTTTTTGGAGGAATGAGAGTTGGGTTCTTTCTCCGTTTTTTGTGAGACAGTGCTCGAGTTTTGTATTCAAAGCTTAGCTTGAATTTCTTTTCTTTAGCAAAAGATAATGGTATTTGTAGAGTTCCGTGGCAAAGACTTTTGGTGCCAAAACTCGTGACAAGTGCCTTGCCTGGGTTCATCACCTACTGAGCACCGGCAGTGGCTACCGGTGTCAGGTGTCGTCTTGTAGTGGTGAGGAGATCGTCTTCGAGCATGGTCAACACGAGCTTGGCTACTTTTTGCTGAAATTTGTTGAACCACTGCCAGTTGGTGGGTACAGCGGCCTACTAGAGTTAAGCACATCCACCATTGGTTGACATTCTCTGGGCTTACGTCTTTGTGTTGACAATTTGCTGCCGTTGAGGGGGAGGTGCACATA
Organism: Nepenthes mirabilis; assembly: GCA_025585075.1. Classification (NCBI taxonomy): domain Eukaryota; kingdom Viridiplantae; phylum Streptophyta; class Magnoliopsida; order Caryophyllales; family Nepenthaceae; genus Nepenthes; species Nepenthes mirabilis. Next base: position 9,052 of record JAODPA010154921.1, read on the forward strand.
GACTGTAATTGAGCATGCGTTAGGAGATGTCAAATGGCCTAAGTGTGGCTTGTCCGGCCCAAGATCCGCTTCACGTTTGCAAGATTTCACATGATGCCCTTTGGGCCTTACCGCCCAACTAGATCTCTTGACTGGTTAGGCCTCATTTCAGGGTAATCCATGCATATATTAGACCCATCAAAAAAAGATGTTCATTTTTTAATTTATTAAAACCTTATTTTGGGATTAATATTCATTCCAACATAAATCAAATAATATAATATTTATTCTTTTGTAGTTCTAATTACTACTTATCACATACTTGCATATATCAAACTTGAAATTGATCAAATTTGCTTCAATAAGATGATTGCGGTGGCAGCAGGTCTCTACAGTTCGTCTTCACGTCGTCTTGCTGCACAGTGAAAGATCATGCAACACTAAATTCCAATTGGCAGCATCACTCTGATTAAAAAATTCCTTCCCCCTTCAAGAGATCCTGGTTTCCTTCTATTTCCATGGCAGCTGGAAAGAACAAGCTCAAAACGACTGCTCACTAACCACGTAGATTAATCTCATGCCAAATCTTGAGCAAGAAATTAATGGTATGCTGCGCCTGAATTTCAAAGCTTTTTCTTTTCATAAACACTTCGTCAGAAGCATGATCGATGAAGCTCAACGATATAAAAATAAGCCTGAAGATGATATTACACTATTCACAAGCAATAAAACCAAGAAAACTACAAGAGAAAACTCTGCCTTTTCCTCTACATTCTTCGTTCTCTCCATCATAAATCAATCCTCAGATTAGCAATACAATTAGCGACCCTAATCTCAATCCTTTTTTCCTTCTCCCTGGAGTTAGACTGCGTTACACTTTTCGGAATTAGGAGGTCATCATACCAATGTGTCACCACTAAGGATATTATATTTGCAGAGGGGGCAGGTTGCATTTATCCGAAGCCATCTGCTGATGCATCCGTAGTGGAAATGGTGATTGCATGGGAGGCTGCATAATTCAGCTCCTTCTACATATCGAGTCAAGCAAATGCAGCAATCCTAAATTTTAAGAAAGAAAAGGAGAAAAGACGAAGAAAGATCAGATTCCAAGAAGAAAACACCAGCAAAATAGCAACTTTGATTCCAAGAAGAAACATCAGCAAAACGGCAAGTTTGATTATGTGGGGATTAAACGCATAAAAATGTTCTCACAAGCAGGAGAGCAAAGTCATCCCATTGTTCCACGTATCACTAACGTATAATAGTGTAACAATCACCAGCACCACCGTGGGTTTTACATAAAAATTCCAAAAACTTGTTCCCTTGCTGAATAGATAAGCCACTCATTCCCAAACCAATATTTTAAAGACCTTTCTGAGTTATACTGGCATATATGGTGCTCAAAGGTCTCCATGTCTCTCAAATACTGTCTAAATATTGCAAATAATTTTGTTCTTTTGGGTGATAAATGGTGCAAACGGCAGAATAGGAATAATACTGAATAAAATACAAAAAGTGAGAAGTAGGAAACATTATTGAAAAGCAGTAACAAGAAGCATCCTTACAGAATCTTCTGGGTTTAAAGCTAGTTCATTCAAACAGTTTCCGTTTCCCGACTTCAAGGATTGCTTCCCTACTAGGTTCGAATCCCAGACAGGTACCCTCGATGGGTATGATTGACAGAACCTAAATTTGGGAAGAACTCGAATATCATCTTCAGATGCACCTTCTCTGATAGTCATAGCATATGCAATTGCTATGATTGGAATGCAGCAGAAGAGAGCAATGCAAATGACGCATGCCATCCCTATGCAGAATATCATAAAGAAAACATCTAGGGCTAGAAAAACAACTGCTAACCTGCAGTTAAACAAACAGACTATCAATGAGGGTTTCATGGGTTTTCCAATGGAAACAGATAGTATAAAAGCAACTTCATAGTTAGATATCAGTTGATCAATAATCTACAAACAAAATAATCATTGTCGTTTAGAATTATAATCAGTGAAAAAATTCTACGAGTATGCACTTGCTAGAAATAAGTGCTGGAGACAATTTTGGATGGACAGCAAGTGATACCAGAAAGAGAGAAGGTAAATCAAAAGACGGGAACAAACACACAGCCGTGGCCATGCAACCACAGGTTGTTTTTGTTAGGCTGGTCCTCTTAAAAGGACAAGTAGAAAATTAACCTATTTTCCCCGCTCCCCATTTTCTTTTTCAGATCAATACAAAAGTACATCTTGTTTAAGTGGGTGCACCATAAGGGCCCACCCACATACAAACCTATAAACAGAACTCTAGATCCACCATAACAAAAAGTCTTAAAGAAATTCCACACAAATGAAGTACTGTTTAATGAAGAACAGATAATACCATGACTCGGTCTGCAAAGGAAGCAACCATGCCTAGAGTAAAACCCCACTTCTATAAATTATCAAGCATCAACTACCTTTCATTCTGCTGCCCAAGTTGAAAGAGTAATTCTCAGGGAAAGGCAGTAGACTTAACCCTAGATAAGGACTCACGGAATGGAACTGCTGATGACCTAAAATTGCCTTAACCCTAGATAAGGCAAAAGAAGTACTATTTAATGAAGAACAGATAATACCATGACTCGGTTTGCAAAGGAAGCAACCATGACTAGAGTAAAACCCCACTTCTGTAAATTATCAAGCATCAACTACCTTTCATTCTGCTGCCCAAGTTGAAAGAGTAATTCTCCGGGAAAGGCAGTAGACTTAACCCTAGATAAGGACTGATGGAATGAAGCAGCTGATGACCTAAAATTGATTTTCTATTAGCGGATTAAGATTGTCCCTTGAAGTTTCAGCAAAAGCCACTAGCGATTTGCCTTTTATTATAGGGCCTCCTACAGTGAAAACAGCATGTGACACTGCTTTTCGTTTGCCAGGGCTATTAACCTTTTTATTTTTCAATCAATCATGCATACACTAACATCTGCATCCTAAGAAAAATAAATAAATAATGACGTCTGGATGCAAACATAGACCTAACCTGTGCATGGCCTATCAATTGGATTACATTACCTGGCTTCAAAAAATTCATCCCATGTAAACCCCTTCCATTTGACAAATATTCTAGTCTACATGCTCTAGATTTGTTTTCCCCAGAGAAAATTTCTGATATCTCTGGAAAAGGAAAGAAGGTTCTAACCAATAAAGACAAGGAGAGTCTTGCAGAAGAGCTTGGCCACCTGCAACAATCCAGTAAAATCCAATCACCCACCAAAATGATGAAGCCATTGTATTCACTGACTCCAGCCTCTTCACAATGCTGAAAAGTAGCAAGTCATAGTTGTTAGTGTGCAAAGAAATTGAAATGCACCAATAAATCACAAAATGCTGAAGAAAATGTAATACTCTGCTGATAATTGTTAAAAGGCCACCAGAAATAAGAAGATAACATGTCAAAATCATCAGTTAAAAGGAAATATGTTACGAAGTGCTTATTAAATTATAATGTGGCACAGTACTACTACATTTTACTCCCTTCGACTAAATTATTACAGAAATGAATTGCTTTGGGGATGCAAGAAACTGATAAAGGTCGAAGTGTGATGACCAAAATGAGATAGAAAGAGTTGATAAGACAACACTAGACAGATGAGGTCCACCTATCATTATTGGCATATTTTTTTTCCATAAATGGAAAAAGAGACGGGGCAAAGTGGAGCACTTGTAACATGGTTGGATTGCAAATTGCTCCATCACAAAACAGCCTTCATCATCGATTTCCATAAAGAGAAAATGGGTGTTTGTAATCATCTGTGGTGAAACAACCATTGTATCAATCACGTTGCAATTGATGTGATGGTAGAAACACTGTGCCCTGCCCCCAACTTACTTATCTCACAAGAGTAACAATTATTGTAGTGCATTTTCATAGTATGACCATATACTAAAGTCCAATACGGAACAGAGTAACTATCTCATAAGAGTAACTGATATTATATATATTGAGAGAGAGATCCTTTCTCCCTCGTAAACTGCAGAAACTTATTTCTCAGGTAGATAGAGAACTCTGATTTGAGTTCATGATATAATCACCATTCATGACACAATCAAAAATCACAATTCATTTAACAGTAGGGTTTCAAGAGGAAATTTCTGAAACTCCACAATTAGTGGATTTGGGGTGGGTACATCTCCTAAGAGAGTTTTGTTTTATGAAAAAAATCCAACGAATGAAATTTAAAACTTACAGAAAACATCTAAATTGTTTTTTTTTTTTAATTTTTACTATTGGGTTAAATAATTAATGTATGTTAATATTACAAAAATAAATCTATAAAAATACTATGTATAATTCTTTTATATCTTTCAATATCAACCACTGAATTTTTATTCAATGGTATATATTGAAAATATACCAAATACATAACCTTTGGGAANAAAATACTATGTATAATTCTTTTATATCTTTCAATATCAACCACTGAATTTTTATTCAATGGTATATATTGAAAATATACCAAATACATAACCTTTGGGAAATGTATGGCTCCCAAATTCCACTAGTAGCTTCATCTACCTTGCCAAACTTATTGATTATACAAGTTGCCAAGTTTAATATAACACCAATAAGTTGAACCCGGGGAAGCAGAATTGACAATTTAGGAACTAATATATGACAAAACCTTGCCAACACCAGTAATCACGTCAACTTTTTACTCCCGGCAACATGGTACTGGCCACCTCAACTATATTATCAAGTGAACATACATCACATAGCCGCATCCAAATTAAGCCCTCAAGCTCCAATTTCAAAAAATGTCTTCATTGTAATCATTGTGCATTGTGATCTTCTTTCACATAATTAGGAAAGTAATTAGACATTGTGAATTTTGATGCAATATGAAAGTTGCGCATGATCTATAGGTCCGGAATCTTCTCTTCAATCAAGAACAACAGCGTATATATTTAGCCATCCTCAAGCTATGCGTCGTCCCCTCACTTTATAATTACATTTTTAAATACTTACGGAGAGAAATTTTAGCTAACTACAGGAAAGCCGAATGTAGACACCTTAACTGTGAGGTACAAATTAAGTAGAACGACAACATAGTTAACACTGAAAACAAGATAAAGCATTTGGATTCACGAAAAATCTCAAAAATCAGAAAAACCGAAATAAATTGCAAAACAATCATAAATTAGTACAATAAAAAGCTACCTGCTGTAACCGTCAGAAGATGAAACCCCACAACCTTGGTTAATCCGTCTTTGATACTCAAAATAAACAAAACCCACGTGCAAAAGACACTGCAACGCGTACCCACCAATCCAAACCCTCAAAGGGATCGAGGGTTTCTCTCTCACAGTCCACAACAAGACAAACATAGACACCAAAACAAAGGCTAAGTTCCATGTGACATCAAGAACCATGAAGGGCTTGGAAAAAAGGTGGTCGAAGGCCGATCCATCATCAGAATCGTCGTCCGATCGACGCTCTGCGCAATCGCTTGTAGTGCAATGGCTAAGAGGAAGGGGGGGAGAGAGTGTGGTGGATATTGAATCCCTCATGGTTGTGGGGCTGTGAAGGACAGATTTCTCCGTGTGCGAAGAGTATGGGATATGCGCCTCAAAGAGTTTCAGAGGGAAGGCGCGGGAGCAAGA
>JAODPA010154932.1:0-14667 GCA_025585075.1 Nepenthes mirabilis
TATTATACTTATTAGATATGTGTATTGCAAAATGAAAAGATATTATTATTAAATCATGTGAGTTATATATATTATTGTGGTCTAAAAAATATAATGTTGTGATTCATAAAACAATTGAGATTGCATGAAACCCTCACAAGGGTTTATGTACAAAGAACAGGCCAACCTCACGAATTGAGGTTATGTAGTTCGAGTAATCACATATACTATTCTCATTCCACCCGAAAGGCTTTTGATACGTGCATAGTTGGCGACGGCACCGGTGAGTATAGGAAGAAGACGAAAACAGAGAAGACAACAGAGGAGAGGGAGTTTAGCAGAGGTAAAGAGAAAAAATCGAGAGAGAGTGAGACAGGGGGCAGAGTTGTAGAAGGACAGGACAAAGAGCGGTAAGTAGGGAAAGAAAAGAAGATGCAAGAAAGAGGGCAAATTATCTCCTCCTTTACCACAACAATAATGGGCTACATATATATAGTAATAGGCACACGCCCGTAGCCCAGTATAGCAAAGGTACATGTAACCTAAATAGAAAATAGAAAAGCAAACAAAAAGCAGTTAGAATGGAAAACAAAAAGGAAAATGGGAAACAAAAAACATGAAAATAAAAACAAAAAAAAATAGAAAATAGTAAGGCATGTAACATTACTCTCTCTATCAAAAGAACATTATCCTCAAAATTAAATGAGGGATAATCTTTGAAAAGTGTTGCCACTGCTTCGAATGATGACCATAGGAACAAGTGGATCTAGGCCGTCGATCTAGTTTCCATCCATCGTCTCCTTCGAAAATTGGTTCAAACTAGAGCAGAATAGATCAAATTTCTCAGTATGGAACAATTAATGAATTGCAAATCTTGAGGGGTTCTCAGCAAACTAGCAAAGCCGGTGCTTTTCTGAAGTATGAGACTAAGGACCGGGAGCAGCAAACTTGCTTCGTCAGTGGCTTGTACATATTCATCTATTTCTTTTTCTTCATTTGAAGCTGCTGAATTTCTCTCGTGATCATCAGAACTTAGGTTTATATAATTGAGTAAGTCTGAAATACTTAGATAGTTGTTGTTGGCTATTGATGCATCCGGCTTCCGAGATCCATCAGTGGTAGCTTCTTGCTGTTCAAAAGCCTTGGATTCAAAGTACTCAAACCAAGCAGCAGGATCCTGAGAACGCAGATCATCAGGGCCCAACTCACTGTTGTCTAAATATGGGCTGGTTTGAGGAATCTTTGATTTCATTTTAGAGAAAAGTGAGAAGAATGATAAGCCGCCTTCCCTATCCAGCCATCAGGGACTGTATAGGAGACTTCAAGTGTGCAACGAATTGACTCAAATATAAAGTAGATGGACTCAACGAAGGACCGAACAAGAAAACCGAGAGCAACGAAGCCCAAGCTGTATCTCACAAGTTGCTTCGTTGAGGCAAAAATTGGAAGAGATGGAATCTCTGACAGTGTTTCACCAGAAGCCAAATAATAAGAGGCAACCGAGCCTGCTATAATAGTAGAAGGACATGTGATGAAGAAATGTGTCGCCCAATAACACCCAAAGATGTGGAAGAAAATGGCGACCTTGATATAAGCAGTATAACGACTATGGTAAACACAACTGTTTTTATAGATTATCCAGTAACTGAATAAATAGATAGTAGCAGAGAACCAAAATATGTAAAAAATTGTATGACTGGTGTATGGTATGATTGGAACAAGCATAAGAGTTTGAACTTCTCCTATAACCTTTGCAGCAACCCTAAGAACTAATGTTGCCACGAGGATGCACCTCACAATTGCAATAGATGCAAGGATGGATATAACTATAACTACAGGCATTAAGATAGTAGTAGCGCAAAGGGGATTTAATTCCCTTCCAGATACATGAATGTATGGATCATGCTTACCAATGATAGGAGATACAGTATCATTCCCAATTCATTCCACCTTTGAGTAGAAAAATATTGTCACCGATATTACCAGAATTTTAAAAAATATGACAGTTATCCAGGGCATCCCGACGATAAAATGTCCAATCATAAGCAACCAAATCACTAACAAAAACAGTGACAAGATTCTGCCATAGACAATGAGTGCTGCCTATGACTTCCTAATGTTAGCCATGTATCTCTTTAAGATAGTAGACCGAGAGTTGATGGACCTTTGGATTGATTTATCGATTACATGACCCTCGTTGATGTTAACCCCACGCATCCGCTGCCAGTGTCTCAATGACATGTATGATGTATGAGCTATGAATTGGCAGCTCCAGAAAACATTTACATTGGGGAATATTATAAGGTAACAAGGACCTTTAAGCTGTAGTGGTGTGTTCCTCATATCTGGAGTAAGGAACTCAAAATAATCATAGTTCCTATTGATCCATTCATCAGTTGAGAGATGGATGTCCCCTTCTGGGTAATCACAAACCCAATTCAGTAAATCTTCAAATGGCATGGGGCAATTCAACAAGTAAATACTCCAAGCATCAGCCAGTTTGAGGGTAGCTTCAGCACCTAAAAGCTCCTCGATTGCAATAGCTAAGTCAGTCGACTGTGCTATCATAAGTTTGATCACAACTCGGAGAATCTGATAGGACCTTTTAGACAAGCGGGGCTGTGCATCAACTGGCCTATTCCCACATCCTGACCAGTAAACAATTCCAAAATCAATCCCCTATAACTTGGAGAGACCCAATTGTTTGGCAAATCGAGTCTGTTGAAAATTATGAATTGAGCTACTATCCCTCAAGACAATCACCAATTGACGCAGAAGAAGCCCTCGTAGCCTCAAGGTTGAAGGAACAAACTAGCCTGTTAATGCATTGAGAAAAATAGTGGAAATATTTTTTAATATTGGAGGTAAGGAATCGGCCTTTGGAATTGGGGATACAGCCAAGGCTGAACCTTCTCTCTCAACCATCATGCATAAGAATGCCATAAAATTTTATGTAAAAATTGTGCGTGTAGCCATTACACTAGAGGATAATTTTTGTAAGGGTAATTTGGGTGGAAGGGCATACTGAGAGGAAGTTTTCGTCTGAATTGTTATAGGGTGAGGTGATGGCTTGGTGAGTGGTGGACGTTGGACAATGGATCAACTAGCCTCATTTTTCTTCCCCACTAATTAGGCCATGCCAATAGCTTCCGGCAATGACCCATGGGCCAATAGTAATATTCTCGCCGTATATCATCCCAAAGCCTTGAGATGAAACAATTCAAGAAAGTAATTGTCAAACTTGGTGTTAGAATAGAAAGTGTCTCGAACTCATCAATGTATGCCGCAACAGAGGTGCTTTGGCCGAGCTTGTACAAGGTTGTTTTGTGATTCAAGTAAGAGAAATCGATTTGAGGTTCGGGTGGTGATTGAGGTGTAACCAGTAAGGTTTGCGCTGATTGGGGTGAAATATTAGAGGAATGGGCCGTGAATGGTGAAGGAGGTGGAAGAACTGGGGAATTTATAGATGGCATGGCTTGTCGTTCGATTTGGAATAGGATTGAAGGTTTTTAGGGAGGGATTTTTGCATTGGTGGAAGCAATGGTGGTGATTTAGTCCACATTAGGTTGTACAATTGCAGCGAATGAAGGAATTTGAGGTTGGGGTAAATGAGGATGGAGAGCAATTTGGGTTCGAGGATGGGAAGTAACAAAGGGAGAAGCCACAGGAGATGAAGGATTCTCTGACCAACTAGAGTTTCGCTTGATTTTGTTGAGTGATGGAAAGACATCAACAATGGAGTGCTGCATATGCTTGGATGTAGAAGTAAGTGCCGCGATTCTTTCTATATTTTCCCAAATGGTTGTCGTGACTTATTTCATCTCCTTCAACATCCTTACAATGGAAGCTTTAAGTGCTTGGTCTTCAGTTGGCATTTTCTTTGTCTTTATCTCAATGAGAGCACCAATGATATATGTACAGTCAGTGATAGCACCAGTGAGCGTAAGAAGAAGACGAAAACATAGAAGACGACGTGGAAGGGAGAGTTCAACAGAGAAAAAGGGAAAAAAATGAGAGAGACAAACAATGAGGTAGAGTTGCAAAAGGATAGGACAGAGAGAGGAAAGCAAGGAAAGAAAAGAAGACGCGAGAAATAGGGCAAATTATCTCCTTCTTTACCATAACAGTAATGGGCTACATATATAGTAATAGGCAAACGCCCATGGCCTAATATAGCAACAGCACATGTAACCTAAACAAAAAGTAGGAAAGTAAATAGAAAATAGTTGGAATGAAAAACAGAAAGGGAAGTGAGAAATAGAAAGCCTGAAAATAAAAACAAGAAAAATAGAAAATAGTAAGGCCTGTAATAACTTACAGCATATTTGATTAGGAAGCATATTTAGCGAATTACATGAGGACGTTGAGCTCACTAGATGATGTGCAAACGGAGAGCAAGGAAGAGGGAATAGGGAAGAGGGGGAACAAGAAAAGCGACGACATGGGAGATATCAAGGGAGCGAGGAGACAAAACAGGGGAGCGGAAGATGAAGCAAGGAGAAAGAGACAGATAATTTGACAACAGCATGTGCATACTATCATTCATCAAAATTACGTAAGCGTAAAACTATGGTTTTTGTATAGGCACATGTCGGAATTGGATAAAATGACCCATGTTTGAATCCTAAAAACTTAAGGGAAAGCTTAAATTTAGTAGCTGGATACAAAATAATATACCTAAGCCTGACAAACCTACTAAGTTGACCCAACTCAAACGTTTTGGCCCAAGCTACAAACTAGGATAATTCTTGAGAGAATTAACTATACAGTCACATGCCTAAAACGTACCTCAACGTTATGGTTATAAATTGATGTGCTTTATGTAGTATGACTAATAGCGTCTAGACACATCGCCTTACCCTCCAGCGCAGTGCCTACCTTGGATAAGGCCAACACCTGACCTGCAACAAACAGCCTAGTGCGATGAGTAGCACAGATCCAGTGAAGGTGGGCACCAGACCAGGAAAATGACCAAGGCTAGGCAACTAGTTTGGCATTGATCTACAAAAACTGCCATCAGGTGTGGCACCAACCAGGAAAAAGTATGAGTTCAGAGTGGTGCCAACTTTGAGAAACCACGCTTGCCATCAGATGCAGCACAACATCCGCCGCCAAATCACTCTTTCAATTAAAGCCAGCCAGGCGTTCAACCTAGGCAGGCATTACCCACTAGTGGAAAGCCCCCTAGCTATGTATATTAGCCTATTAAAGAAAGCAAGAACACCTAGGGAAAGGCAAACTAGGAAACACCCATCTGCTGAAATGGGGTAAGATTTTCTCACCTCGCGGTTTTCGTTCAATTCACGAAACACCTTTCCAATAGTTAAGTGGCACCACCGTCTCTAACTAAGAACAGGGTTCCCCACCCAGGAACACCCATATTAATCGACCCCCATTCAAGCTGATCACCTAAGTTCGCTACCCTTCCTACTATTCGTTGGTAAATTTGGAGTATACTAACTTGAGTATCGGAAAGGTCCTCTTGAAAACATTCCCGAGCCCCTTAACCGTGCGTTCATTTTTTGGTAGTGCACAGGGTATCAAATTAATGACTTGAGTCGAATTCTTGGCCCATTTATAAGATTCGAATAAAATCAATATCCAAATGCGCATTAATACTCAACTCTAAAATTAACTAAGAAATAAATATAACCTTCTAGAATGATGACTCAAAAATGAAAATAATGAAAAAATAAATATAATTTTCTAAATTAAGATGACCCAAAAATAAAAATGACGAAATAAAATTGTGATATTTTATAAATATTCTGGAAATTACTAAAAGTTATATTGGTTTCTTAATCTCCTAGATACAATAAATTTATAGAAACATATCTAGCAGATAAAATTTTATCTTCATCACCAGACCCTTTTGATTTGCTCAAATAACAAAGAAAATCAATCGAAATGGAAGGCAAAAATTCCAGATTATTTAAAATCATTTATGCTGAGTTTATTAATTTGCTTCCAATTCCATGCTTCTGAATCTTTTTCTCATGATTCAACAGATCTTATGATGATTTCTTTTGGATTCTCACATTTCTCGACAAACACAGTGCAGAGATTTCTCTCTTGGTGGCTTGATCATTCTTCTTGTAATCCTGCTGATCCTTTCACCTGCAGCTGGCTGAGTTTAGATGTTCCGTAGGGCTTGATAATTGGGATAACAAAACAAACTCGAATATCCTATCAAATGTTAACGACCAAATACTTGAGTAAAGAAAATACAACGTTACACAATACTTTTTAATATGAAAAATCTTTTTCAACTAAGGAAAAATTATAGGATAGACTCTAAATAAATACATTATAAAAGTAATCGGCTATAAAAATAACTCTATCTGAAATTCTTTTACTAAAACCCGAGTGAACCGGTTAAACACAATCTCCTAATACACCTAAGTACTCACAAGAGAAAAATATACCGAGTAAAATAAGTAATCAAATGGTAATACATTCTAAAAAATAACATTAGAGTAACGTCCCGACATTAATAAAAAACGAAATTTAAATCAAATCTTAACCGGATGTTGAATATCTTTATCTTATCTTTTTCTCTCTTCACTTTCTATGTGGCTCTTCTTGTATTGTAAAATAATTTTAGATTCCTTAAAATCATATCAGATATGACTTTATATCATTATCGGTACATGAGAGCCCTTAGACATGTATCAGGCTTAACCTCACTAGACAAACGGTGTACAAGTGTTTTTTATGTATGCATAAAGTGCAACCTTTTTGGAAAAACCATATACCCCTCATATACGTATCTAGCACTACTCCTTGCAAATGCGCATATACTCTCTTCAAACACCTATCTTGAGCCACAACCAACCCTCAGTCGACTCTCACACGAATATCGCGTGATCCTTGCTTGACTACTCTATCCAAGCATTCCACATGCGAGCATTGCGCGTATTTCCAATAAACCATCCATTTGTTGTGATAGATATAAGGGAGTGACTTAAAACGCAATTCATTTTTCCTTATGACTTTACGAAGGACCCCTCGTCTTTACCGGTGACTGTCATCTTTTTTTATTTGGCAATTTTCCCTCCATGGGGATCCCAGTGCCGGTCTACGTAAGTTTAAACAACACCTTCTTTTGCTCCATCAAACATAAAGTATTTACATTTTCCTTCGGCTTTTTCTCTATTATAGAGTTGCTCCCCTTTGCAATCCTCCTCGACCTTCCCTTCTCCCATCTTAACCAATGCCCGTATTGGTCAATTTAGTGTTCTTCTTGACAACCGAAACCTCAGTTAAATATCGATTTGAATACTTACTTCCCATTGTTACAATTAAGACACTCTTAGTGAGTTTCTATTGACTTTTTTCTAATGCTATCCAAAAATCCTCCTCATCAAAGTTTCGATTGAAATCACATTTAACCATATATGTGGGGCGTGTCAGACGCCCTTTAACACAAGTTTCATTTTGTTATTTCTCTGTAAGCTAACGTCCCAAATGCTAACTATTATCAACGAACCATCATTACCCATTTTCAATATCATACGGTCCCCAAATGTACAAAAATCACATAGTGTAAGGAACTGCTATCATTACTTAACTTGCCTCGTGACTCATAAGAACCGTGTCTTTTTCATATAGATAACTAGAAGATCTTTACAAATAGAAATAGAGGTTTAATTATTTCTATCACTATACCTCATCTATTGTTGCTCCTTACTGCTTTTTTTTTCTACTTTCTTTTGAAAGAATCTTGCTTCATATGACTATTATTGTCACAATAAAAGTACTCGATATTCTAAAATTTGGACTGGCCATTGTTCCCCTCGACTAACAGCCTTCATCCCTCGATCGCTGGTGTCCCCAACCACTAATGAATACTAAGACACTCAATTTTTCTAAAACCTTATAACTTCCATTCTACTTAAACTCATTTATAAATAGAAAAACGATGACTTCATAAATATTAGTATTATGATAATATGGTCGTACGAGATTGGTAAAAAAGTAAGCAATACCAATGCCTTATCTTTTTCATTGATATTCTCATCAAATGCAGATATTTACGTTAAAATCTGATTAAACTCATTCAAATGTTTATCAAAACTTCTCCCTTTCAATAATCGAAGTCCATGGTACTTTTTCTTCACATGTAACCTCATTATCAAGGGTATGGACTTATGTCGGCCCTTAAATTTCATCCAAATATCTGTTAGATCTAACAAACTAATAATTTCTTAAAGAGTATCGCTCATGAGATATAACTTGATTGTACAATTAGTAAAATCCCTCGTAACTTGCTACTTCTCATCTTTCATCTTCTCCAACTTGTTATCTTTATTTGTAGTACTTTTACAATTCACTTTTATATCAAAATATTCCTTATTCTTTTTTACCAATGGATGAAACTATTTTATCTATTAAATTACTAAATATAAAATAGTAAGCTCTTTGATATCAATACAATCAAATTATAGTTTTTATAATTTTAAAAACTATAATTTTTAAAACACATGTGAATCCCTCATACACGTATTAGTCATTACTCCCCTAGGGTAAGCAACACATGTACTCTCTTCAGTCACTGATTATGTGCCACTCAATTGGGTCTCAACTAACTCTTGGCCAACTTTCGCATGAATATCGCGTAACCTTTTGCAGTTTTTTGTTATTCAAATGACCATCGACTAACTTTCAGCTAACCCTCGTATGAATATTGCACAACCCTTACTAAACTTCTCCGCTTGAACATTCTACACCCGAACATTATGTGTCATTTTGATGAGTCATTCATTTATTATAGTACCAATAAAAAAGTGACCAAAAATCTAATAATTTTCTATTGCAAATTGATGTGCCAGCAAAGTAAAAATGCTTTCTTCTCGTCAAATCTGTTTGCTGTTTATTGGAAATTCTTCTATGATTGAGAGTGACAGTTAGTGACTCAGAATAGTTTACATTATTTTCTATCATTAGGAGGTCCCTGCTTGGGAAATTATCCCCATATAACTAGTATTTGTCTTCTTAGAGCAAAGCTATTTTGGTCTTTCTATAGTTAGACTCTTATATTCATCTAACAATTAGGATTAAAAGTTAAAAGATAAATAATAAATACTATATTAAATGATTTAAATGACTATTTAATCTCTATCATTTATTTTTTAACTTTTAATCAAAACTATTTAGTGAATATATGAGTATACCTGCTAAGAGGACTATGACATCACTCTTCTTAGAGGGGTATTAGGGCTTGAAGGGTTAGGTAGCTCATGGGTTGGCCTAGAATTTGACCTGCGAGGAGAAGTGGCCAAGAAGTAGCCACCCAACAAAGCTTTGCGAAGCCCAAGACCTTGAGTCTGTAGTACTACGCCCAGCACATCCCACGACTGTCCAACGGTATATAAGTTGCTAATGACAATCATTGGGCAGGCCCATAGGCGTAGTACAATTAGTTCCAACTCAGCAAATAAATCTTAACGACCACTATCAGCAGGTAGTCATTTATGCTTGTAAGAGCACGATTTACGGCGACAACAGCTAACCTATCGCCATAAGAATCTCGACGGTTCAGAGTACCGATAGAAGGCACACGATATTGGCTACTCACGATTGTAGAGCCATGAAACCTAAGGTTGTCAGACCCGCCCTTACTCTATATATGCATCCTTTCCTCCACAGGAAAAGGGGAGGATTTTCTCTCTCTTTTTCGATCCATTTTTCAACACTCCCTTTGGAACTTCTCTGGAGCAACCGGCGATTCAGCCTCCAATCAAGTCCTAGATTACAACTTCGGAGAACCAGATATTTGAGCGATTACCCTCTCTCTAAGTCACTCCCAATCGAGCGCACCTCCATCTACAAAGCCTCTTCCCACGAGTGCACCCAATGGAGCACTGCCCTCCATCTCCAAAGCTGCTCCCTGCGAGCGCACCCAACAAAACATTGCCCTCCATCTCTGAAGTTGTCCCTGCAAGCGCCCTAACGGGGCATTAACCTCTATCCCAAAACCGCTCCCCGCAAGCGCACCCTACGAAACACTACCCTCTATCTCACAAGCCACTCCCCATGAAGCACACCTCTATCTCTGAGCCGCCACTAATCGAGCGTACATCACTTTTTAAGCCACTCCCCATCGAATGTCGAGCGTACCTCTCTCACTAAGCCGGTCCTCAATCGAGCGCACCCTTTTATAATTCACTCTTCATCGATCGCACCTCTCTCTCTAAGCTGCTCCTAATCGAGCGCACTTCCTCTAAGCCGCTCACCCATTGAGCACATCATCGGAGCATTACCCTCTAATGAACACTCAATCCTCTTTTTTATACATCTAAGCATTATCTTCTCATCCTCATATCTTTTTATTCAGTTAAGAAAGATTTATAACTTGAACGTTGGAAGATATACCAATATACGAGTCTCATCATCGTCTAACCTCTTTATGGTGTGCAAGATCGAGGTTCTCAGGGACAAAGACTAGACCAACTTCAATTTAACCTACCGAGCGAGATAAGTGGCTCCCCAATTTGTTCAATCACCATGCCCAGCCCGCCGGTCGATGGATCTCCCGTGCCAACAGCGAAGTCCACTAGGGGATCACCACCTTCAGCCCCTCCAGGCGACTCGCTAAAGTCCAAGTCATCCGACGAAGATTGATCGAAGCCTGACCTCCACGACGACTTGTTAGCAACCAGAGTAGACGCCTTTGCATCGGCCTCGTTGATCCTCCTACATTCCTCAAAAGGGTGGACAACGAAGGGACCGCCTCCCTAGACACTTGCTCGAAAAAGTCTCGAGAAAGAAAAATTTTCCATTTTCTCTTAGGTCGACGAGACAGTGCGACAGAGGCGTCATTCCCCTTCTTTCAAACCTCCCACTACACTTCGTCAAGTGCACTTTGTGAGATCCAGTAATCAATGTGGCACAAGATGTCGGCGTACCCCTAGATGAAGAGCCTCATCTACAACTGCGTCATCTGTTCCTCACTCTTCAGGATGTCACCGATGTAAGTGTTGTTGACCTTGCCCCACTTATTCGAGATATTCCACTCGGGAGTGACTGCCAAATAAATGAAACTATCCTTCCAATCCTTTATTGAGTCTGAATTTTTCTTGTTAATTTTAAACTTCACGCGATGAGTGAATGAGATCCAGTCAGTATCCTGGTTAAATCGAAATATCACTTTCAATGCTCAGGCATCCAGAAAAATCCACTTAGTGTGAAGGAAGATGTATAGAGTCACCAAATATCAAAGAACATTTGGAAGGAGGCAAGCCATAGGGATTTCCAATACCCTTAAGATTTCACACAACTCCTTCATTAATGGAATGCAAAGATTAGATTTCAGATATTCTTCATAGACAACAGTAAACCCTGGACGAGGAGAGCAAGCCACATTATCAATGCTAAGAACGACATACTCAATGATGCCTGGAATATGATACTTGCTGTATAGACTCTCAATTGCTCTGCGAGTAAGAATAGATAGAATATCAGCGATATCCCAATGAACCATTTGAAAAGCAGCAAAAGCCAAAGACAATTGCAAACTAGGGTAGAGATATTCCAAGAATGAAGAGATATAAAAACAGCTGTGGGTGAGCACTCAAATAGCCAAGGCCTTAACCTAGCAACGTCGTCGTTTGAGGACATCCTAGAGGCGCACCTCCATGATGACCATGACACGTGCCCACGACACAGAGTGTTGTGGCACGTCAATTCGTTGGGTCAGTCATGTTGATTGATGCTCCACCTTCCTGTATGGCTTGCTGACAGTTGACAGCCCTGATGCCTCGATAGGTGAGTCAACAGCGCAGTGCAGATAATGATGCCCTAACATATCCCTTTTCTAAGGAGACGGTAGACTGGTGATGTGCAATCCCAGTGGGCTCGAGACAAGTTCAATTGGTTTACATTCCAACCAAGCATTTGGGAGTCATTATTACCAGTTAGATATTCAGAAGGTTGAATTGTCAATGATCCTAGTTGTCAGATTGTCAAAAATCACATAACAGTAAGCAACATTCAAACGCTTTAACTATTCACATCATGTAATAATATTGAAACCATATAATATGAAGGCAAATAATATTCAATAGTTTCATTTATTAATTCCTTTTATAAGGTACAAGCTTATAATAGCGAACGTATAACTCAAAAGAAAATAAAAATAGATGGAATAGTGACTCGACAATAGTTGTCCAACTTACCTTTAGGATGGACAATAAAAAGAGGAAGGCTCTCCTGCTGACCGCCGCAACATCCATCCCGAGCTTTTGGTACAGTACCAAGAGCATGAAACAGCCCTCCTCTATAAGAATAAGGCATAGAGCACCTATTCTCACTCGAGAGGTGACCGCCAACAACCATCCATCAAAACCAACTATAGTCGTGCAGTCCATGAGTTTCTTTAAGACCTACCGCGACGACGACTGCCTACGTTCAATGTGGACGTAGGGAAGCTCCTCCCCCAGCAGACTTTAGAACAATCTTCCCATGGGCAGCGAAAGGACGGAGGCACTCAGATGGATGGGAAGAAATACAACCATCTCCCATCAGGGAACTAAGACACCACTTCTTTAAAACTGCATCGAAAAGGACCATCGAACACCAGTTGGGAGAAGAGGAGACTGGCCCCCAAAATCTAGACCTCGCTTAGTAAGACACAAGGCCGGTTCAGACTAAGCCCCAAAAGATAGTAACCAAGACAGATTTCAGATGCATTCTCGGACCTTAACTTCAAACACCAGACAATAGTCTCCCTCAAACCCAACTTGTGGCTGTGTAGGCTCCATGCCAACTCTAAGCAGACCCACTCATCAGTGGATGGGCTATACTTTGTGATATGAGGCATAGAGCGCTCCTTTATTTATAGATGGGGAAGGAGATCAATCAATATTTAATTGCGGAGATTGCGCTAACAATAGAATATTACCCGCTATAGAGAATTAAAGCAACAAGGGATCGAATCAGAATATAATCTTGCCAAATAGAGTAAAAGCTGCAAAACACCTAGGAAAGGAACATGCTTGGGGAAGGAAAGTGTGTACAAGTCTACACCGACCCAAAGTCCAACTTGTTAGGAGAAGTGCCTAAGAAGCAACCACCCAACAAAGCTCTACGAAAATCAGGGCCCTAAGTCCGTAGCAATACGTCAAAGCCGACATGTTCCATGATAGCCCAGCAGTATATGGGCTGCTAACGATGACCACAAGATAGGCTTATAGATGTAGCACGGTCAACTTCAACTCAGCAGACAAATCTCAAAGACCATTGCCACCAAATGGCACCTCACGCTTGCAATAGCATAATTTGTGGGCGACAACAGCCAACCTATCATCGCGAGAACCTCCATAGTTCAGAACACTGATGGCAGAAGCACGATGTCGGCCATTCACAATTGTAAAGCCGTGGAGCCTAAGGCCGATAGACCCATGCCCTTACTCTATACATGTATCCTTTCCTCCATAGGAAAGGACGAGGATTTTTCTCTCTCTTGTCCAATCCATTTTTCAACACTCTCTCTGTAACCCCTCTAGAGCAATTGGCGATCCAGCCTTCGATCAAGTCCCCGATCACAACTCCAGAGAACCAAATATCTGAGTGGCTATCCTCTCTCTAAACCGTTCCCAATTAAGCACATCTCCATCTCTAAAGTCGCTCTCCATGAGCGCATCCAACAGAATATTACCCTCTATCTCCAAAATCACTACCCGTGAGCACCCCAATGGAGCATTGACCTCCATGTCCAAAGTCTCTCCCCATGAGCACACTCTATGGAGCACTGCCCTTCATCTCCAAAGTTGCTTCCCATTGAGCGCACCTCCCTCTCTAAATCGCCTTCAATCGAGCGCACTTCACTTTCTAAGACACTCCCTATCAAGTGCACCTCTCTCTCTAAATTGCTCCCCATTGAACGCACCTTTCTTACTAAGTCGCTTCTCAATCAAGCTCACCCTTCCATAAGTCGCTCCCTGTCGAGCACACATCTCTCTTAGTCACTCTCACTCAAGTGCACTTTTTCTAAGTTGCTCACCCACCGAGCGCATTATCATAGTATTGCCTTCCAGCAAACACTCAATCCCCCTTTACATATATCTACGCATTATTTTTTTCATCTTTCCATCTTTCTATTCAATTAAAAAGATTTCTGATTTGAACGTTAAATGATATAATAGGGAGCAAGTCCCATCATCATCTAATCTCTTTGTAGTGTGTAAAATTTAGGTCCCCAAGGACGAAGATCGGACCCACTTCAGTTCAACCTACCAAGTGATATCGAACGACTTTCTAATTTATTCAGTAATTTGGATCTATAAACACATCAGGGTTGCCTTTTGGACATTTTTAAGAAATCCACATATGGCATGACTCTTAGATGATGTGATTCTCTATCCACACTAATGTGCTCGTACAAAAATAAGTAGGTAGATCAGTGTCATATTGCATGGGAATGTTACATGGATATACTACTGTTGGGTTCAGTACCCTGGGTCCCCTATCCACCAGGCAAAAGAACAAGTACTTGACCCGGGAAGATAAGTATGTCTGAGTCCGAGAATGACCACAACAGCCCGAGAGAGGATCTCGGGATAGCAGTGCAGGAACGTCCGAGGGATTTGTAGCCCGAGAACCCTCATCAGCTTTTAAGTCCGCGGATCTAGTAAAAGCACGAGGACTTATCCAAAGATCAAAGTTCCAATCAGCACGAGGACTCTTCAA
>JAODPA010154943.1:0-14666 GCA_025585075.1 Nepenthes mirabilis
TGTAAACCTTTTAAGAATATGTTGGTACAACTAAATAGAATTTTAAAACATGCAGAATTATATACTCAAAGGTTTAAGACATGCAAATATATTATTACAGCATTTACAAAAAAAAAAATTAATACAATTAGTATAATTTTCTCAGTTTATTTGAAAACATAACACATGTAGGAATATATCTAAAAATCTAGGACATATAAGAGCATTTAGACATGATTTAATGGCATGAATGCACATTGTTGTAGAAAATCAGCTCTTAAGTATGATGTGCATCAATTGAAGGCAAGTTTTTTTTTATAAAAATTATATAAATGAGAATGAAAGTACATACATGTAAAGTTTAAATATTTCATATACGAAGTTAGAACATGCATGAGTATTTGAAAAAATAAATACTCATAGAGGTTTGAAAGGGACAACAATAAGAAAAAGAGGAGTTTGGATGGACTTACCTTGTGCTTAAAATTATCAAATATCTCTTCAATCTCACTTAATTTCTCTTTCTCTAACCTTCTCTTTCTTTTTCTCTCTCTTTCTCTCCTATTTTTCTCTCTTTTCTCTCTGAAGTTTGCAAAAAATGATTAAAATTGATTAAAATGAGCCTTACATAGAAAATTAGTGCCTGCGCATTGGTCAAGTGCATGATAGGCACTAAGATAGAAACTGTACAATGCACCAGTGTCCATTAGGTGCGCATCGGACGTGTGTATTCTGCCTCGAATACGTATGTGCTTCTTTTGAGCGCACATCGGGCATGGACAATCTACATAAAATATGCACAAGGGCCTCAGAAACATCCTTTAGGCACATTTTTGCTATCCGAAATACGCATATACGTGCATTAGGCATCGGTTGAACATAATTCAATCTAATGTGATCTAGTCAAAATATTAATTTTGACCCCAAACCTCATTTGATCTTGATACATTCATTAATTTAATTAATTATTATTAAAAATTAATTTAAGATCCATGAGTAACATTTCTTCCCCCCTTATGAAATTTTTCCCTCAACATTAATCTACCTCAGTGTGGAAAAGGATGTGAATATTTCTCTCAGATCCCACTTGACAACAAGTATTGGCTTGTGCTTGTCTGCTTCTCCGTTTGTATTCTTCTTTGCTTTGTATACTCATTTGATTCTAATTTCCTTGCCTCTTTCTGGAAGAGAAATAAGCTTTCAAGTTTTATTCTTATTTGTGTCTTTGATTTCTTCATTCATAGCATCTCTTCACTTTTTATCTTGAATTGCTTCTTCAAAGATATAATGTTCACAAGTAAGAAAGAGAGAAAAAGAGTAAAATTGCTTAATCCTTCCATTACCTCATCCATGGAATCATATATTATCCTCTTTATGCCTTTAGTTCCTCACTTGAACGTGCTTCACTTGAAAGTGATTGCTATTGGGATATGGGTTACTCCATTGTGGGCTCATATCTAATTGATAGACATATGATGGCCGAGACTAGCCAGACAGATGTTGGCTGAGGCCAGTCGGACACATGATGGCCAAAGGCGGCCGGACAGATGCTGGCCGGGGGCAGCCAGGCTGAAGTCTATCAGATTGCTGGTGCGAAGGCAATGAACTGCTTATGTTGAAGGTTTCCGGTCTTAGACATCCAAAATGAAAAGCACGCAAACACAATACGAGGGAAAATGAGTGAGGAGGTATAACAAATCACCTGCAAAGTTCAGAGTAGGTGACCGACTTGCAGAGTAAATGATCAGCTTGCAAAGTAGGTGCTGCCAGTGAGGAGACTCGTCTGTCCATATATATATTGATATCACTATTACTTTAGGAGATAATAGAATTATACAAGAAGTTATGTCTTGCTCTTATATTCTGTTCTCTAGGTTTTGTAATAAACATTTACATAGTGAAATTTATAGATTAAGTGTCCCGTTGTTTTTCTCTCATATTCAAAAGAGAGTTTCCACGTGAAATTGTGTGTGTCTCATTTATCCATTTCCTTTTGTAATTACTATTCATCATTATCATCTCGGTGTTCTTTCCTCACAGTCCAACTCTTATCGGCCAACCCCTCTACAATTGCCTTTGAATGGATGTTGGAAATATTGATGGTAGAGAAAGGGCCTCAGGGACTTGGCTTGCTTGCTCCTCTTCAAAGAAAAGGGAAAAAAAATATACTCTTCTTGTGAAGAATTTCAATCTCACAAACTTGCTTAGTCAAATTCATCATCTCTACTAGTAATGCTCCTATGACTCTTCGGATCATACAAGTTACAGCCCGTAGGTCTTCCATCATAGTTGATAAACACCAATTTCCCATTCGTCATTCCGCTTCGAGTATTTTTAACCAGGCACCTGTGCATAAGCTATGCTTCTAAAAACACAAAATATGAAAGATAATTGGCTTTCTTCCACTCGATGCTTATTGTGGTGTTGAGCGTTGGGGGAGCATCGATTTGACTAATACACCATACAATCAACAGCTTTGGCCTAAAACTCTTTGGGCATATTCTTGCTTTTCAACATACTTGATGCTAAGAATGGTTCTATTTTTCCTCTCTGCACTCCCATTTTGTTGTGGGGGTCTTCAAAACTGTGAAAGAATAGTCAATTCGTTTTGTTCACAAAAATTTTGAAAGCATTTGATGTGAATCAATCTCATCTATCGGATCGCACATCTTTTAAATCAAAGCCAAGTTTTTCAAGAAATGTGTTGAATTTTTCTAATGCTTCAAACGCCTCCAAGTTTCCTTTGAGAAAATAAACAGGATTTTCAACGAAATTCATTAACAAAAAGGAGAGAGGTAGCATTTATGTTGGATTGAATGGACCAAAAACATCTTAATGAACAATTTGTAGTGTTTGTGTTGTTCTTGTACTAGATTCTTTTGGAAAGCTTCTCTTATTTGCATGTGGAAGAGACATCCTTCACAGGGTTGATAATGCTGGTCAATGGAAGGCAACCCGTTTGTTAGTTGGTGATACATTTTCATTACAATTCTGGAAACCTTTTAATCATCAATCCGAAAAGAAAAAGTTCTATCAATTTTTAGAATATTCTGTAAACATGATATTATCCACAATATCCTAAAAGATTCCTCCATCCATTATTACACCGACTTCATTATCTATAAATAGTTTAAAGATGTGTTTGTTATGGTGTGAAAAAAATCAAATTAAAACTCTTGAGAGAACGAAACCCAAAATTCTCTACTTTTGTGGGCACCACAATTTCTGTACTTCCGGCATTTCCTCCACTATACAAAAGGCTCCATAATTTTATTGCTAAATGTCCTGTATTTACTATTCTCCTTTCTGTTAAATTCCAACAACTGGCATCAAAACTGAGTTTGTACATGAATCGGGACTCGGTCCATCACCCAATTAAACTTAAATTTTATCATATATTTTTGGACCTTTTGCAAAAGTTTCTCCAGCCATTGCCAATCCACGTTAATTGTTGAAGACAGTTTTTCACTCACAAGAGTGATAGGATATTATACAAGATGGGTTTATTCATCCAAAAAATCCTTCAACCCTCAATGTTTCTGAGTAAAAATAGCTGAAGGAAAACACGTGCCTTATTTATTCTACAACTGACTTTAGTGGAGATAATTATTTGAAGGATTATGGGAATTAGTGCTGGAGTTTCAAGGCAACTAAAATGTATGTTTATTGAAACTTTAAACTCCAAGACAGGAGTTTAAAATAATTTAAAATGAAATATTTTGAGATCTTAAAAATTTATTATTATAGAGTTAAAAAACTAGTAAATCAAATAAGAGCATATGGGTAAGACATCTTTGATAAAAGAATGGTTGATGAACTACTAATCACTGCCCTTCAAAAATATGATTCAATTATTACTACAATTGAATAAATAAATAATCTATCTACTTTAATAATAACAGAACTAATGGGCTCTCTTGTAACACATGAACAAAGATTGAGTAGACATGTCGATGATCTATTAGAAAATGCCTTCCAATCTAAGCTAAAAATATGGTCTTCAAATCATAAAGATTGTGAAAAGATAGTAGATAATTCTAGAGAAGAAAGCTGAAAAAATAAAAGAAATCAGAGATTTGATAATAATCTCTTGAAGAATAAAAACAAATGCCATCCATGAGGTATCTGGAAAAAAAAAATAGTCATATGGAGAAAGATTGCTGATATTGTGAAAATAAGAATGTCGGTATCGTAAAAAGTTTGGACACAATGATAAAGATTGTTAGATAAAAAACAATCATCAAGTAAATTATAGTAAAAAATTAGAAAAGGAATAGTAGCAATTCCATGCTGGCTAAGCTATCAATAGAAAAATAAAGGTGAATGATATTTGGATAGCTGTTGTTGTAATCATATGGCAGCAGATGAAAGTACGCTTTGCAAAATAAATTAGTCACTAAAATCAAAAGTCCAAATGGACAATGGTGTAGTGATTGATTTAACTAGCAATGACACTATTGCAATTGAGACAAAAATGTATATTACTTATCAAAAAGGTCTTACTCGTACTTAATTTAAAAGAGAATCTTATAAGTATTGGTCAAATAATGAAAATAGCTATGCTCTCTATTTTGAGGAAATTTTCTACAAAATATATGACTACAATAACAAAATCTCATAGTAGTACAAATAAAGATGAATGAAAGAAGTTTTCCATTACTGTGCATGTAGAAAATGTTGCCATGAGATGCAAATTGATGATGATGTGGCTATGGCATTGGATATTTGGCTACTTCAATATCATGCGTTAAAGATTTTATATCAAACAAATTTGATAAGAGATTTCCATCTCTAAACAACAAGGAAGAGATATGTGAAGCTTGCCGCCTTGGCAAACAATAGAAAATTTCTTCTTTTCACTGATAATTATACTAGAATGATATGGATTTATATTATTCATAAAAAATAAAAAACTTTATAAATATTTGAGAAGTTCAAAAGTTTTATTGTAAAACAAAGTGGATATTATATCAAAATGATCAGAAGTTATTAAAGCAAAGAATATAACTATTATGAGTTTGACAAATTCTGTGAAGAAGGGACTGACCAACTAACAGCTAGTTACACTCTATAATAAAATAAAGTGTCTGAAAGGAAGAACAACACTGTATGGAAATGGCTAGATCAATACTCAATGAAAAAGAACTTTCAAGTTGTGTGCAAAGGTAGTCTATATAGCAGTCTACCTATCAAATTGGTTTCCAAAAAAGGAAACCCTAGGTAAAACTCCTATCTAAGCTTAGAGTGAACAAAAGATTTCAGCTAAACAATTGAAATTTTTTGGATGTATTTGTTACAATCATATTCCGAAAGTGCAAGACACGAGCTAAGAGATAAAAGTGAAAGAGGTATCATCCTCGGGTTCAACACGAAAACAAAATGATGTTTTGTCTATAATCTAAAGATAAAGAAATTCACTATTAGAAAAGATGTAGATTTCGATAAGAATTCTACATGGAATTGAAAGATAAATAAATTGAGAACAATATAGATATGCTTACATATCAACCTCTAGCGGAGAAAGTTGTTTCCAAAACTAATATTTTTTGCACCATCATCACAATTACAAGAAATCTATTCTCCATAGTCTACTCTAAAGAGGACAAGATCCTTAGTGGAGATATATAAAACTCACAATTTCACCATACTTGAGCCACAAAGTTTTAATGCTACATTAAGACAAAGTATGGGTGAAAGCAATTGAAGAATAGGTCAAGATGATTGGAGAAAAAATATTATATATGAGAGCTAGTGGATTATCTAAAAGATAAATATATCATTGGAGAAAATAAATTTATAAGATAAAGCCGAACTTCGATGGCTCAATACAAAAGCACAATGCAAGGCTAATAGCAAAGAGCTCTTAACAACTTCTAGGGATTGATGACAATGAAACATTTATCCCATTTACTCACCTTACACTCAAAAATAATTGGGCATCTATCAATTGATGTCAAATTAGCATTTCTCCATGTAGAACTTGAAGAAGAAATATACATAAAGCAATCAAATGACTTTATAACTACAACAACTAAAACCAAAGTTTTCAAACTAAAGAAGGACCTATATAGGTTGAAACAAACCCCACAAGTATGGTACAACAAAATTAATTGACATTTCACAAACTAAGAATTTAAGAGGAGCAAAAGTGAGCAAACTCTATATATCGAGACTCAAAGTTAAAACAATTTTATTGTCTCTTTATATATAGATGATCTAATCTACATAGAAAACAATAAGAAGATGGTACAAGAATTCAAGGAAGATGTAATAAAGATATTTGAGATGAATAACTTTAGTCTGATACACTACTTTTTGGGAATAGAGGATAACTAAGTAAGAGATGACATATTTATCTCCCAGAAAGGAATATAGAAGGTCTACTAAAGAAATTTAAAATAAAGTCATGTAAGGAAGTTGCTATTCCATCCGTTGTAAATCAAAAGCTAAAGAAAGAATATGGATTGTCAAAAGTAGATGTTCATTACATAGAAACATGATTAAATTTATTATTAAGATTTATGCAAAATATAACCTAGAAATACTGTGGAGAAGAAAAGATAATTCTTGGATACTTAGAATGTACGAGAGACTTGGATATTTGGTATAATTCTACTATTGATGCAATGCTATTAGACTACACTAATAGTATTTGGGTTGGATCAATGGAAGATATGAAGAGTGCTTCAAGCTATACATTTTCGCTCAAATTAGGCATATTTTCTTATGTATTAAAGAACCAAGAAACAGTTGTACAATCATCAACTGAAGCAGAGTATATTACTATTGCAACAAGTACAAGTCAAGTAATATGACTATGAAGAATATTTAAGGATGTGGGTGAGCAACAAATAGACCTACCAAGATATTCTATGATAGCAAATTGGCAACTACAATGGCAAAGAATTCAATAAATCACTGTAGGGCAAAACAAATTACCATCCAATATCATTTCATCACAGAAAGTGGAGTAAGAAAAGAAATACAACTTAAATATTACAAAACTGAAGATCAATTTGCTGGCATATTCTCTAAAGCTCTTCCAGGATTAAATTTCAAGCAATTATTAAACAAGCTTGGAGTTTTGAACATGTGCATCAAGAAGTGCGTGCTGGTGATACACTTACACCACAATTCTAGAAATTTCTTAATCACAAAGCAATTAAGAAAGAATTTTGTCAATTTCTAGAAGGATCTATAAGCTTGACTAGAAAATTTTTACATCTATTGTTACATTAATTTTACCATCTTGGAAGATGTGTTTACTAGGATGTGGAAAAATCAGATAAAAAAATTTATGAGATTGAATCCCTAAATCCTCTTCTTTTTAATCCGCCACAATTTCTATACTTCTCACATTTCTTCAAATATAAAAAAGGCTCCCGTATTTAATTACTAATTGTTCTATACTTACTATCTTCCTTTCTGTTGAATTTCAATACTATTCATCATATTCTTCTAGGCTAATGAGTGTTGCCCAACAAAGTTCAAGTGCCAAAGCGAATTTGGATCTTCAACACATGCCTTCAAGCATTTACAAACATAGGCTTGAATTTTAAGCAAAGCATCTAATTTCTTGACATCTCAACCTTGGCCACCAAGCTTCCCTTTGTTCTTTTCTAGAAATATTATGGTCTTTGATATAAATATTGAAACATATCTGCAGAGTTATCATAAGCTCAAAATAATATTTTTCATTGTTGAATATAGAACACATTAGCAAAAAATTTGTGACCACCATTTTTAAATCATAATACTGCACATGGTTTCACAGAGTTCAAAAACTTGCTTTTGTGACACAGTGTTGGAAATCACGCCCGTGTGGAAGTCTTGTTGGTCGGAGGACTTGCGTGGAGCATAGAT
Organism: Nepenthes mirabilis; assembly: GCA_025585075.1. Lineage (NCBI taxonomy): Eukaryota > Viridiplantae > Streptophyta > Magnoliopsida > Caryophyllales > Nepenthaceae > Nepenthes > Nepenthes mirabilis. The sequence goes on from JAODPA010154943.1 coordinate 7,843, forward strand.
GTGTTATTTGTTCAGAATAAGTGGAAGAAATTCCGGTTAATATTCCAGTCAACTTTGTTGACCGGATTCTTTATGGACGGTCAACAAGGGTGTTGATCGGTCTTATGGAAAACATGGATGGAGAATCGTTGGTCGCCCGCCAGGAAATTCAGAACGGTGCCAGCTAAGAAGATCCTCTGGAGACACATGATCTTAGGCGTTTATGCAGGAGCCAGTTTTGGACAGGGCATATTCATATTATTGGAAATGACAGATCCTGTCCTTGTATATGGAATATTGCCCCTGATTTCTGGTATGAAGATCTCAATATATTAAAAAGCAAGTATTGTGACTTGCTTGAGGTGTGCGCATGTGAGAAAGCTTGTGAGGTGAAGAGAAAGAGAGAAGAAAACTGTGAAGAGAGGAGAGCAAAATTTTGTAAGCAATCGTGGTGTGTTTTGCTTGTACTCTGTTCTTTTCTACCTGTGCAACGAGGAAAATTGCTCCTAAATCTCACATATAGTGGAATTAGTTTCGTGGACAGATCGTCCCGTAGTTTTTTCCTTGGTTGATAAGGGTTTTCCACGTAAAATTTTGGTGTTTGGTTTTTCTTTTTCTTTTTCATTCCTTACTGTGTCATTTGAGTAGGAAAGTCGGACGCCCTCTTTCCCAACAAGTGGTATTAGAGACAGGTTCCGAACTCTGTCTAAATGGCGTCATCGTCGTCGAAGAATCTGTCGTTCAGCGTTGAGCAGTTCAACGGGTAGGGCAACTTCATTCTTTGGCAAGAGAGGGTGAAGAATATCCTAACTAGAGAAGGGACGGTGAAGGCGTTGAAGAAGGAAGAAAAGCCTGTAAATCTGACCGATGATGAATGGCAAGACAAGAGATCTTGCAAACTGTACCATCAAGCTATGCCTGGTGGAAAACACTGTCCAAGAGGTTCTTGGTTTGATTGATCCGGCAGAGGTCTGGGAAAAGTTGGAAAGCCGTTATGAGTCCAAATCTTTGACAACCAGATTACACATAAAGAAGCAGTTTTATGACTTACGGTTGTCGGAAGGAGGGAGTTTTGAGAAACACTTGGATAAGTTTAACCGGATATTGACGTAGATGTCTGCTCTTGATGAGGAAATCAAGGAGAACAAGGCGTTAGTTCTACCGGCCTTTCTGCCGGCTACCTATGATTTGATCGTCACAATATTACTATTTGGAAAGAATACTTTAAGGTTGGACGAGGTTATTGCCTCTTTGCTCATGAACGAGTCAAGACTATCGCAAGGGACCTCGTCATCCCCTCATTCTGCGGTGCTGGTGACCGAATCCAAAGGAAGAAGCAGGGGTCGCAGCCAAAAATCAGGAGAAAAAGGTCGCAGCAAATCACAGTCAAGGTACCAAAACCTTAAGTGTCATCACTGTGGCAAGAAGGGTCATATTAAGAAGTATTGTTTCAAGTGGAAGCGAAAAAATGTGGAAAAGGAGAGAAGTGACAAGAGACGTGGAGAGAAAACGTCCTCCGTCTTAGTAGTCACAGGAGGCGATCTCCTGTTGACATGTGAAGGAGACGTGACAAATCTGATGGATGAGAAGTCTGGTTGGGTAATTGATTCCGTTGCTACTTTACATGCCACGTCCAGAAGAGAGTTGTTTACATCTTATACTCTAGGAGACTTTGGAGTGATTAGATGGGCAATGAAGGAACATCTCCGGTGGTAGGCAGGGGAGATGTTGTCTTGGTCACAAATAACGGGACAAAACTGATGCTGAAGGATGTACGTCATGTCCCTGACATTCGACTGAATATCATTTCAGCCGGTTGACTGGATGACGAAGGTTTCTGGAATACCTTCTGTGAAGGTGAATGGAAACTGATCAAAGGATCTCTTGTTATAGTAAGAGGAAAAAAGAGCTCTGGCCTATATGTGATGAAGGCCTCTGCAGTAGCTGGAGACGTGAACGCTACAATCTTTAAAGAGGTAGAGGATCTGTGACATAGAAGGTTGGGCCACATGAGTGAAAGAGGTCTGTCTCATTTGGCCAGGAAGGCCCTAATCAATAGAGTAAAGGAGGACGGACCAAAGATGTGTCCTCATTGCTTGGCTAGCAAATAGAGGGGAGTCTCGTTTTATGGAGACTTGTCCGCCCCAAAGGCAGAAGTGCTAGATCTCATACACACAGATGTGTGTGAACCATTTAAAGAAAGGTCGATTGGTGGAGCCCAGTATTTTGTTTTTCATTGACGACTGTTCCAAAAAGTTGTAGGTTTACCCACTGAAAACCAAGGACTAGGTTCTTGATACATTTGAGCAATTTCATACTCTTGTGGAGCGTCAGACAGGAAAGAAACTGAAGGCCATCCGGAGCGACAACGGCGACGAATACTTGGGACCTTTTGATGCCTATTGCCGGTCATGTGGTATCAGGTATTAGAAGACACTGCCAAAGACAACACAGTTGAATAGAGTGGCAGAACGGATGAATTGTACACTTCTAGAGAGAGTACGTTGCTTGCTTTCAGAAGCCAAACTTTCTGCATCCTTCTGGACTGAGGCACTTAGGACGGCGACCTACATTATAAATAGGTCACCCAGTAAACCTTTAATGGGTGAAGTGCCGGAAAAGATATGGACGAATAAAGAGCCGTCCTATGATCATTTGCGGGCGTTTGGGTGTAAAACATTCGTACATGTCCCAAGAGATGAGAGGATAAAATTAGAGTCAAAGATGATACAGTGCGTCTTTTTGGGCTATGGGGAGAATGAGTCGGGCTACCGGTTATATGATCCAACTACTAGAAGACTCGTCCGGTCAAAGGACGTAACCTTCACTAAAAATGAGACGATTGAAGATATTGGCAGGAAGGCCAAGTGTGATGATGAGAAAACGGACAAAGTATTGAAATTGTCCGTCCGGCATCATTGGAAGGAGAGGATCATGGCCTTGAGATGGTTGAGGATAATGAAGAGGAGATTATGGCACCGGATAACACCATGGACGGAGTCATCCCTCAACCGGGCGGGAATGTTTCTGTCAGACGATCTTCACGTAACAGACGACCGTCCGTCCGTCTGTCGCCTGACGAATACGTCATGCTTACTGATGCCGGAGAGCCTGAGGACTATGAAGAGGCTATGAAGGACGAAAGTAAGGAGAAATGGCTGGAAGTCATGAAGGAAGAGATGAGTTCTCTTCATGAGAACCACACTTTTGACTTAATTAAGCTTCCTAAGGGGAAGAAGGCATTAAAGAATAAATGGGTCTTCCGATTGAAAATAGATGAGAACACCAAGGAGCCTAGATACAAGGCACGGTTGGTGGTGAAAGGTTTCGGTCAACAGAAGGGAATTGATTTTGATGAGATCTTTACTCCAGTAGTAAAGCTGTCCTCCATACGAGTCGTGCTGGGTTTGGCAGCTGTACAGGACCTTGAGGTAGAGCAGATGAATGTCCGGACGGCTTTCCTCCATGGTGAGCTTGAAGAAGAGATTTACATGGAATAGCCGGAAGGGTTTGAGGCTAACGGGAAGGAACAACTTATCTGTTATCTAAGAAAAAGTCTGTATGGTTTGAAGCAAGCTCCTCGACAGTGGTACAAGAAGTTCGAGTTGGTTATGACCTGTCAAGGATACCGGCGGACTATTCGTGATCACTGCGTATTTATACAAAGGTTTTCTAATGATGATTTTGTCATTCTTCTCCTATACGTGGATTACATGTTGATTTTTGGACGCAACGGTGCTCCGATAAAGGAGCTGAAAGAGCAATTTAGGCGGTCATTTGCTATGAAGGACCTTAGATTGGCGAAGCAAATTCTGGGAGTTAGAATTATACGCGATCGAATGGTAAGAAAATTATGGCTGTCACAAAAAAGCTATATTGAGAAGGTGTTCTAACGATTAAATATGGACAAGTCGAAGCCTGTGAGCGCACCATTGGCGAACCACCGTAAGTTAAGCACTCGCTAATATCCGTCCTCAGATGACGAGAAGAAATACATGAGAGGTGTACCCTACTCAGCTGTGGGAAGCCTGATGTATGCCTTAGTGTGCACTAGACTTGACATAGCTCATGCCGTTGGAACAGTTAGCCGGTTTTTGTCCAATCCAGGGAAGGAGTATTGGTCCGCAGTTAAGTGGATCATGAGATATATTCGGGAGACTTCCAAGAGGTGCCTGTGTCTTGGAAGTGATAAGCCTCAATTAGTCGATATTCGGACGCTGATATGGTCAGCGATATAGACTCGAGCAAATCTACCTCAGGTTACTTGGTAAAATTTGCCCGGGGTGCAATCTCTTGGCAGTCCAAGCTGCAGAACTGTGTGGCTCTATCCACTACTGAAGCCGAATATATCGCAGTGACGGAGGCTTGCAAGGAAATGTTATGGATGAAGGAGTTCGTTCAAGAATTGGGCATTGAACAGGAAAGATATGTGATATTCTGTGATAACCAGAGTGCCATTCATCTATGCAATAACTCCTCATTTCATTCCAGGTCAAAGCACATTGATGTGTGATGTCACTGGGTAAGAAATATACTTGATGATGGTCTACTGTCACTGGACAATGTTAGCACTGAAGAGAACGGTGCAGACATGATGACTAAGATTCTTCCGAAAGGGAAGAATGAGATATGCTGCAAGATAGCCCGGCTAACGTATTTAACTTCCTTACGGTCGTGAGGGAAAGTTTGTTGGAAATCACGCCCGTGTGGAAGTCTTGTTGGTCGGAGGACTTGCACGGAGCACAGATGTGTTATTTGTTCAGGATAAGTGGAAGAAATTTCGGTTAATATTCCGGTCAACTTTGTTGATCGGATTCTTTATGGACAGTCAACAAGGGTGTTGACCGGCCTTATGGAAAATGTGGACGGAGAATCCTTGGCCGCTCGCCAGGAAATCTAGGACGGCGCCAGCTCAGAAGATCCTCCGGAGACACGTGATCTCAGGCGGTTATGCAGGAGCCAGTTTTGGACAGGGCATATTCATATTGTTAGAAAGAATAAATCCTGTCCTTGTGTATGGACTATTGCCCCTGATTTCTGGTATGAAGATCTCAATATATTAAAAAGCAAGTATTGTGACTTGCTTGAGGTGTGCGCGTGTGAGAAAGCTTGTGAGGTGAAGAGAAAGTGAGAAGAAAACTGTGAAGAGAGGAGAGCGAAATTTTGTAAGCAACTGTAGTGTGTTTTGCTTGTGCTCTATTTTTCATGTTTTGTTCTCTTCTGCCTGTGTAACGAGGGAAACTACTCCCAAATATAGTGGAATTAGTTTTGTGGACAGATCGTCCCGTGGTTTTTCCTTGGTTGATAAGGGTTTTTCACGTAAAATTCTGGTGTTCGATTTTTCATCTTCTTTCTCATTCCTTATTGTCCCATTCAAGCGGGAAAGTCGGACGCCCTCTTTCCCAACACACAGGAGGTTGCTAGCCGCATTGTCAAGATACCACGTGTCATTACCTGCATTTTCTTCACTGTTGTATGACAACGATAATGCTTGCCCTGTTTCTTCATTTAAGGCATATTTGTCTCCCTCTTTGACATTTTGAGGACTCCAGCACTCTAAAACGAAGTGACCATGTTTTTTAAATCATAAAAATGAATGCATGATTTGTGATGCCTTCCTCCATTAAATCTTGAATTGCATCGTCTCCCTTGTCCTCTTGATCAATTCAACTCTTGATTCTTTTCTTCTTTCTCAAATGATCCACGACCAACTCTTTCTTCTCTTCCACTACTATGTCCATTTCCACATCCTCTTGATCAATGATGCTCTTGTAAGATGATCCACGAACACCTCTTCCTCCTCTACCAATCTATTTCCACATCCACAGTGTCACGTCTCCATCTAGAGACCCAATCAAATTAATTCTTGCTCCTTGATTATCTTAATTCAATTGTTATCTTAACTACAACTTTTTGCCCATATTCAAAATTTTCAATAATACACTCCATTGATCAAAATCCAAATAAAAATCTCGGGATGCAAACCTAAAAGATGACAATTACTGACATACGATCCAAATAAAATAGTAAGTCAAATCACAGAATCTAAATTGTTACATTCAAAAGTGGCTTTGGATATTATCCATACAATATTTCAAAATATACATAAGGAGATGTATCCATATAAAATTAGAATATTTGAAAATTACTACTCAACTAAACTATTGAAAAGAAGACTGAAATCAACATGAACACTGATATAAAACATTGCCAATAATTGAATTACAATAAGAAAATCCAATACCCAAAACTAACAACATAACTATTATTCTTACTTAATAATACTACATAAATTGATCTAAAAATTCCAATCTAACTCTCCAGAAGAGCAAAAGTTCTGATGTAATTCTTACAAGTAATCCAAGCCTACTATTTTGGAGCGGGTTAGCAAACCAATAATAAGAGTACATTAATTTTTCAGCAAAGCATATAACTTTCATAATTAAACACATGTATAATAAAACATACTAGAATAACCATGATCAAATCAGATGTAATAACATATAAATTCAATAACATATTATGCTTAAGTTGAGGCTAATAATTAAATGCATTTCTTTAAACCGTGTATCATCTAATTATACTTAAAACATGTAAAACTTATGGACCAAGAACCAATGATAACCTCGCAAATAAATGTGCGAATAATTAAAACCTAATTATGTATGTTTCAACACAATCAAATGTTATATACTACCATTCAAGATCTATAAGTGGATCATCATACATATAACCCTATAGATAGAGCTGAACACTATTTTTGTCCACGGATGACAGGTTTGAACATTGATTTTTATTATAATATATTAGAACATATCATAATATATTTTTGTCAATTCTCTATA
>JAODPA010154954.1:0-14664 GCA_025585075.1 Nepenthes mirabilis
AAAAACCTTTTTTTTTTTTATAAATAACACCGGCCGTTGGATTTTTTCATCCAACGGCCGGCAACACGTCGCAGAGCCCCTCGTTCACTTGCTCGGAGCTTTTGGTTCACTGTGCTACAGAACCGTACACTTCATGAAGATGGCGGAAGCCGCCGAGGAAGACAACCGGGCTGGGTGCTGCCTATCCTGTTGGGATCACTCCCACGTGGAAAAACGCCGGAGTGAAAGTTGATCGGAAAATTTCAGAGTGAAAGTTGACAGGAAATTCCGAAATGAAAAGTTGACTAGAATAAAATTTCAGGGTGAAGGTTGACCGGAATAAAATTTCAAATTGAAGAAAATGATGGTTCGCATTTTCCGGAATGGTTTTAGCCAGAATGGTTGGTAGGAAGGTAAAATGTCCGGTTGGGGCAAAATGGCCCGTTGTGCCATTTTACTTGGTTGCGCCAAAATGACCGGTTGAGACAAAATGGCCGGTTGTGCCATTTTATCTGCTTGGGGGACAATGGCTGATTGCACCAATATGCTTGGTGGGGGCAAAATGATTGATTGTGCCAAAATGGCCAGTTGGCGCAAAATGACCAGTTGCAGTGAAATTTTCAAAATGCAAGGCAGGAATGGATTTCTGGTTTGCAAGGCATGAATAGAATTCTACAATGTAAGGCCGGAATAAAAAGCCAAAGTGAAAAATGCCAGTTTGCTTTTATTGGTATGCTTTTACCTGTATGGAATGCCGGTATGATTTGGCCGAAATGGTTGGAAATCCAGGAATGGTTGGCAATTTTGAAATGGATGGAAATTCCGGAATGCAATTGGTCGGTTTGAAGTAAATGTCCGAAGTGAACTTGGTCAACATTTGGGAACTGTAACCGAAAAGTTGGCTACCTACAATATCTGTGCAATCAGCTTTTTTATAAATAGAAGTTGACTCCAAGAGTTGGCACCGGATTGGTTAAGTAGGTCAACTCCTCCTGATGGAGTTGCGATTTGCAGATTTGGTGGTAGGTTACAGAGTTAGTGGTAGATTTTGCATACATGTAACCTGCCTTTAACGCAGACGGTCTTTGGGCAAAATTTATATATATATATGCATGCTAGGTATACAAGAAATATGTATGAGAGAGAAGTGAGAAGGAGAAAAACTTAAGAGAGATCAAGGGGTATCCAGTCTTTACTCTTGTATTCTTTGCTCTCAACTCTCAAAGGGTTTCTATAGTCAAAAATGATTTTTGTAACCATATTTATATAGTGAAAATTTTTTGAATTAAGTGTCAAGTGATTTTTTTCTCTTATTTTAGAAGAGAGATTTTTATATAAAAATCTGGTGTGTTGTTACTCTCTCTCACGTTCCTCTATAGTGTGTGTGTTTGTATATTCTTTCATTCCTATCGTGTTGTCCAACCAGTAACCTTTTCCCAACATGTCCGACGGGCACGTCGAGGGCAGACGGTGCACCGACGTGTACGGTGGGTTTGCGACGGCATGCACGGTTCTCCTGTTCTTACTGTTTCTCTGTCTTTGTGTTCTTCTGAGATTAGTGTTGCGTAAGAAAATAGCTCACAAAGAAGAGGGTTGGTATATTTTCCACAGATCAAATGAAGAAGAAGTCGTTGACTCTGATTAGGGGCATTTTCGTCATTCACTTCAAGATACGGATAATTTGGTTCTTCTAAGCATTATCATCCTCGTATTAAAATAAAGGAGGGGATCGTGGGGCGTTCATCGCCTCCGTTCGATCATAAGCGGACGGTCCACGCGTCTATTAGGATGGATTTAACATCATCAGTCCGATTTTAAATTTAATCAGACTGTTGAGATTATATTCTACCGTATAAGATTTTGGCTGTCTATTGCTCCCAATCTGACGGTTAAGAGTGTAGTATACGGTAACCCTAAAATTTGAACTAGAAGACGATGAGAAATGGGGGTGATTTTCATTTTCTTCTGCAAAATCTCTTCTCCTGTCCTCTCCTCTTCTCTCCGTCTTCATCTTCAAAGGAGAAGATGAAAGCAACCCATATTTTGTTTTTCTTCCATCTCTTTCGTCTTTTCCTTTTTCTCTTTATTTTCTCATTTAATCAATCGCCAACGGCCGTTCCCATTCCCTGATTGACCGTTTCTTTGTCGTCTTATATATTTGGTAATTTTCTCATTTTGGGGCATGCGAGTAGCAGAGAAGAGAGAGTAAGGCCAGGCTACTATTATGGTAGCCGTGCCATCGTTAATCGGTGTCGGAGGGAGTGTCGTCGTGACTATTATAAGCCATCGTCGCAGCTATAGTCGAAATCGCCATCGTCAGTTTGTGTCCAAGCCGATGTTGCTGCTAATCCTAGCCATTACTTCAGTGTCGTTGCAAATCATACAAGTAATCTTCCATTACGTTATAAGTAAACATTTTTTGTTTCTGCAAGTAAAATTCCTCTCATTCAACAATAATCTTTCTTTATTCTGATATAAATCTGTTCCTCCTCTCCCTCAACACCTGACCTTGACACTATGCAAAGATCTGCCTATGCACAATCTTACAATTCCACGCGAACGCCGTGCGATACCTCTGCTCCTACATATTTCTTCGTCAGCATTCGAGACAGCTGACGGTGACGATGGTCAGAGGGCTCTTCAAGTTTAACCATGGTGCAGAGTGGATCTCCCTAACTCCACGCCGCTGTCTCCAGGTCAGCACCGCCATATATGATTCCTTGAAAAACTGGATGAATCGGTTCTTCTTTATTCGCGTGGGCGAGTCCTGGCCGTTGGCCAGGGAGTGGGGCAAGATACCCGAGATTTATATCAGGACTTCTTCTAATGGGGAGACGGTGTTCGTGGAGTGGCTGCTCAAGTTAGTAGAGGGCCATCTTGTGAGTCCCGGGGAGACCACTTGGTCTCTCGTGCTGAGGTCAAGAAAGTCGAGTGGGGGCCTCCTTCTCCTGAGCAGAAAATGAGGGAGCGTTCGAGGAAGAGGAAGGTTGGGGCCCTCGTGATCGGAGCGCCACCCAGCGATGGGTCTCCCTAAATTCCAGTGGTGAAGGGAACGGTGATGCCCTCTTCATCCTCTTCCCCCGAGCCAGGAAGTGTACTGGTTGGCCAGCTTTTAGGAGTTGGCGATAGCTCTGGCTTGGGTAGCATTGAGTCTACTGATGAGGCCTATAGGACCATACTAGGTTCCTTCGCCAGTTGCGTCGTTCTAGCCCTAACGCAGCCGGAGCACCTGACGCCATTGGAGCCCCCTATGGAGCCCACAGTAGAGTAGGCTACTGATCTGCCGGAGGAGATACGATCCGGGGAACCCAATGAGTCACCTGCTGTTGCATCGATTGCTACATTACCAGATGAGTCTGTTTTTGGGGAGCTCCAGGAGGCATAAGGAGTACCACCCACCGGCGAGCCTGTTCAGGCCGTTGGTTTGATTGTGGAGAGGTAAGAGGAGTCCTCTGCTAGGGAGCCAGCAGGGACGGAGGACTTTTCGAAGGAGCTACCGGAGGAGCCTGTGGCAGAGGCTACTGCTGGGCCTGCTCAGGAGGGTTCCATTTCTAGTATTCCGCCGCTAGAGCCAAGGTCGCATGTCATGCTAGAAAGGCCGGTGCAAAGGATTTGGCAAGTAGACTCCTGCAATTTACTTTGTCTTTAATTTTGCCGTCACTGACACTTATTGTTTTCATAGATTGATAAAGTTATGAGTGCAATTATTAAGGCGCTTGGCCAGAGAGATAGGGTGATTTTCAATAGAGATAAGGAGATCGTTTGGCTCGACGAGGAGTTAGAGGCGTTGAAGGCGGAGTACCGGGAGGACGGGATTGCCCTAGAGTCTATGCTGGCCAGCCTAGAGGTGGAGAATGCCAGGTTGAGGGAGGAAAACACCGGCTTGAAGGAAGCTATAGTGACCGGTCTGATGGAGGAGAATAACCAGCTGAAAGAGGAGAACACCTGTCTGAAAGAAGAGGCTGAACGGGTTACGAGGCGCATTAACCATCTTGTGGGGCAGATGACCATCTTGGGGAATGAGTTGACTACTCGTATTTGTTCCCATGAGGTCTCAAACATGCTGCTGGCACGGTTATGGGAGATGTCAACATCAGCCGGCACATTATATGGCTGAGTGACCTCAAGGTGGAGTTTCTTGACCCAGTGAACCGGTCTGTCCACCGTTGCTAGAGCCTTGTGGGGGAGCCCCATAGTGGTCAAGGGCCACCACCGCCTCCTTCCGGGCGCTTTGCTCATCCTTAGTTTTTTGTACTCTTATTGTCCTTTTACGTATTTATGTAATTTCATTGCAAGTAATAAAACGAGTAGCTGTTTTATCATTGCTGAGTGTTACGCCTTTATTGTTATTTTCTTTTTGAGTTTGTCTACTATGTTGATCAGCCAACTTGGTATATTACTCGCGAGTTGGCCGTCCACCTTGCTTAAGGTGTTGCCTATGCTTTCTGAAGGATTGGAGTCCTTGTGAAAGCATCAAGGCGGATTTTCATGTCGCGCCAAGCTTTCTTAATACTTGCGCATGAGTAAAGGTTTGGTGGGGCAGCCCAAGTGTTAACTTGGGCGGCCAGTTTTTGGGAGGAATGCTTTGCTCCCGTCGACTGTTGTTGACTGAAGGGCCTATCCCCTTGCAAAGGAGGTCGTCGCGCATGCCACTTGAGCCCCCTAAGACTTTGACCTCAAACGAGCTATTTGGATGACCAAGGTTTAGATACAATCATTTATGGGCCGCCTAAATGACCAGGGTTTACATACGATCTCTTATGTGCCTCCTGGATGATTAGGGTTTAAATACGATCGCTTATGGGCCACTTGGATGACTAAGGTTTAAATACGATTGTTCATAGGCCGCCTGGATGATTAGGGTTTGAATACGACTGCTCATGAGCCGCTTGAACGACCAGGGTTTAGTAACGTGCGAGTGAAAATCTACCCGACTTACGGACAGTCTAGGTCGCCTAGCCCTACAACAAAAAAGACATACAAACATGCAACATGTACAAAAAAAGGAGAAAATGAAACGCAGCATACAAAAGCGGATATTTGTTTTATTAATTGAAAATTACGTACATACACTTACATATAGACACATGGACGACTTGCCTGGACCCTTATTGGAAGTAGCGTTTGAGGTGAATTGTGTTTCACATCTATGGAACCAACCTGCCGTCCTCGTTCCGGAGCTTTTATGCTTCGTTATGCAGGACAACGAAGACTAGGAAAGGCCTTTCCCAATTTGGAAAAAGTTTATTCCGGTTGGCAATCCTGCCCATAGCCTCGATACTTTGTAGGACCAGGTCTCTAATATCAATTTACCACACTTTTACCTTTTTACTATAGTAGCGAGCGATTCATTATTAGTAGGCTGCAATCCGCATCCTGACAGTATTGCGAGCTTCCTCTAACATGTCTAGGTGTTTCTGAATTTTTTGGGAGTTGTCTTACGTGTCAAAGAATTCGACCGTAATACTTGGAAGCCCGATCTCAACCGGGATTACTACTTTAGTCCTGTAGCAGAGACTGAAAGGTGTCTCGCGGGTTGGCTCCTTTGGAGTCATCCGATAAGACAAGAGGACAAAGGGTTGCTTGTCCACCCCGGAGCCCCATACATCCTCCAACTTGGTCTTAAGACCGTGGAGTAGCGTGTGGTTTGTGACCTCCACTTGTCAATTCGCTTAAGAGTACACCACCGAAATGAGGACCAACTTAATGCCCAGATTGGCGTAATACTTGGTGAAGTATTTTTCAGAAAATTGGGTTTCGTTGTTAATTATTATGACCTCTGGAACGTCAAACCTGTTGATTATGTTCTAGCGAATGAATTCAGGAGTATTGTGCTCCGTGATCTTGGCCAGCGGGATGACCTCGACCCACTTGGTAAAATAGTCGATACCTACAATAATAAACTTCCTTTGCCCCTTGCAATGGGAAATAGGTCGAGAATGTCAAGCCCCTACTGTGCGAAAGGCTAAGGAGCCTGGAGGAACTTTAGCTCGGTGGATGGCTGATGCTGAAGATTGTCGTGAAGCTGGCAACTCTCACACTTCTTTACGAACTCGAGTACGTCCTTCTTCATTGAAGGCTAGTAGTAACCCTGTCGCATGATCTTGAATGCGAAGTTCTTACTGTCAATGTACAATCTATAAATTCCAAGGTGGACCTCGTCTAAGACGTAGTCTGCCTTCTCGAGGGTGAGACACCGGAGGTACGAAGTCGAGTAGCCATGGTGATATAGCCGTCCATTGACTACGGTGTACCAGCCGACTATCTTCTTGATCCGCTTGGCTTCATCCGTATTTTTTGGGGGGTGCTCCATCAGCCATGTATCTTTGGTATAGTGTTATCCAATTTTCTATCCCGTATATCTGCATCGCTTCCTATTCATCTATGTTGGGAGCGCTCAGAACATCCTGTATGTCCTTTGAGTACTGCTCTAGATTTTTTGCCGCCCCCGCTCGGGCCAGTTGGCCAACCTTTCAGTTTTCAGTTCTGGGAACGTGGACCTGGGTCAACCTGTTAAAACTCCAGGTGGCCTCCCTTACTTTTGCCAAGTACTTGGCCAAGTGTGGGTTACTCGCCTCGAAGCTCCCGTTAATTTGGTTGATGGCTATTTTAGAATCGCTGTAGACAGTCAGTCACTTAGCTGAGTATTTTTTGGCTAGTCTTAACCCGACTAACAGGGTTTTGTATTCGGCAACGTTGTTTGTGACCAGGAAGTTGAGTCTAAGGGAGTACTTCACCTCAAACCCGTCAGGGGTTTTGAGTACTACCCTGACACCGCTGCTTGAATCCATAGATGATCCGTCTACATGGATGACCCATTCCGGTACTCCATCGTGTTGTTCTGTAACCTCAAGGGGCTGTTCTTTGAGAATTGGGGTCGTAATCTCGACGATGGAGTCAGCTAGAACCTGCCCCTTAATGGCCAGTTTGGGTCAAAATTTAAGGTCAAACTCTCCCAATTTGATAGCCTATTTTATCAGCCGTCCAAAAATATTGAGTTTTTAGAGAATACTCTTCAGAGGTTGGTCAGTGAGAACAATCACACAATGAATCTAGAAGTAGGATCTCAATTTTTGGGTGGAGAAAACAAGTGCCAAAGATAACTTCTTCATGTGTGGGTAGCGCGTCTCTGGGCCAGTCAACATCTTGCTCATATAGTAGATCGATTACTGATCGTCGGAGTCCTAGCGTACGAGGACGGAGCTGAGAGCCACCTCTGACACCACTAGGTAGAGGTATAGCTCCTCATCGTCCTTGGGCGATGTTAATAACGGCGGGCTGGTCAGATTCTACTTCAACTCATCGAAGGCTACCTGAGACTCTGTTGTCCATTGGAACCTGTTTGATTTTGTCCCCCTTAGAGCCTTAAAGAACAGCTAGTACATGTCACTAGATTTAGCTAAGGAGCAGAACAGTGCTGCTAGTCATCCGGTTAGCCGCTGGACGTCCTTGACGTTTCGCGGTGGAGCCATGTCCGCGAGGGCTTTGATTTTCTCTGGGTTTGTCTCGATCCCTTGTAAGAGACGATGAAACCTAGAGATTTTCTCGAGGCCACTTCAAAGACGCACTTGGCCGGATTCAACTTCATTTGATGTGTGCGAAGCACTCTGAATGATTCAACCAGATCGCGAATATAGTCATTGGTGGTCCTACTCCTGACGAGCATGTCGTCAACATACACCTCCATATTGTGGCAAACTCTACTTTCCAAACATCTTGTTCATGAGCCGCTGGTAAGTGGCTCATACGTTTTTCAGACCAAAGGGCATTACTTTATAAGAATAAGTGCCCTGGTCCTTCATGAACATGGTTTGCTCCTCGTCTCTAGGCTCATCCGGATCTTGTTGTAACCCGAGTAAGTATCCATGAAACTCAATAGCTCATGTACGGATGTAGAGTCTACTAGCAAGTCGATTATGGGTAAAGGAAAGTTATCCTTCGGGTAGGCTTTGTTAACATCGGTAAAGTCGACGCACATTTGTCATTTTTTGTTACTTTTCTTTACCAGAACGACATTGGAGAGTCAGGCCAGGTATTGGACTTTTCTGATGAAGTCGACATTCGGTAGCTTTCTCACTTCCTCTCGGATAGCGATCAACTTTTCTACAGAGTCGTTTCTCTACTTCTGCTTGACGGGTTTGCGGTCAGGATCGATGCCTAACTTGTGAACCATTACTTCAACAGGAATTCCAGGCATGTCAGCGGGAGTCCATGCAAAGATGTTAGCATTCTGTTGCAAGAACGTGATCAGCTCGTCACGTAGTATACCAGTGAGTGAGCCGTCGATCTGCACGCACCTTTTTGGATCCTCTGGGTTTAGTGGGATTAGATCGGTTGTCTTACCAGGTTATGCCTACTGTAGGGTTATTTTGTCTCGATGGTCGAGTTCCCCTGCTGACCTGGTGCTGCCACCAGGTGCGATTTGGGACATATAGCATGTCCGTCTAGTGACTTGGTCACCTAACACTTCGTCCACACCGATGACATTGGAAATTTTATCTTGAGGTGCGGTATCGAAGTGACGGCTTCGAACGCTGTTAGGCACGTGCAGCCTAGTATAGTATTGTATACGGAGGGCAGGTCAACCACCAAGAAGGTGAGTGTACGACTCGCCATATTTGGGTATGTGTCCAGGGTGATCTCCAACTGAATCGTCCATTGGACGGGCACCGGCTCATTATCAAGACTATACAGCGGGCCTTCGGCAGGCTTTAATTGACCCTTCTTTAAACCAAGTTTAAAAAACGTATCAAGGTAAAGCAAATCACGTGAACTTTTATTTTCAATGAATACTTGTTTCAGTTGGTTGTCGACACTGCCACTTGAAACGAGTGTGGATACAATAAGAGGATCTGCATGGGGGAGATTACATGTGTTAAGTCATTGTCACTAAAACTAATGACATTGTCCGCAGTGCGCTGCATCTTCCTCTCAATCTGCTGCTTCATGTGATCTGCCAGATTCTTAGTTAGCCGAGCAGTGATCATATTGACTATTCCTACTGTAACCCAATTCTATGGAAGGGAAGGTTCTGGTCATTTTTCGCCTATAGTGCCAGAGCTCTAGCCAGTGTTCTTGACGAACCTGATGAGATGGCAACTCCGGATGAGCTCTTCTATCTCCCGCTGGAGAGTCTTATAACCCTCTGTGGAGTGTCTGAGAGATCAATAAAAATCACAATACTTACCCGAATTTTCTCCCACCTCTTTCTTAAGTGGTTTTGGCCACTTAAGAAACTTCTCCCCACGGATCTGCATGAGGACGCTCAAACGTGTGTTGATCAAGGGTGTCAAGCTGATTTGCCCGTAGTCCTTGCGCTCTTAGGGTCCAGTCCTATGGTGCTTCTTGCCGGAGTGATCGCCGCCGTTGAACTTCCTCTTTTTCTCTTCGGGGAATAAGCGATCTATTCAGTTCACTCGGGAAGCTTAGCCTCGCTGGCCTCCTACGTTGCTGCGCAGGCCCGAGTGATGGACTCTGCCTCTCGGATGATTTGTTGATTCTTGCACGCTAGGTGCCCAAAGAAGTCCCTATATGTCGGCACGAAGATAAAACTATCCAACTTCATCTCCTCCATGAGCCTGAGGATCTGTCTAGCCTCCGCCACGAAATGATCTAGGAACTTCCGCGTATTCTCTCCCTACTTTTACTTGATGTGGGAGAGATGTTAATGCTACTTCTCTTCTCAACGACTAGAAGCGTACTGTACCAATAAGAGGGCAGTCAGCTCCCTGAAGCTCTTGATCGAGTCTGAGGGGAGGTGGTTGAACCATATTCAAGCATCCTCTTTTAAGGTAAGTGGGAAGCAGTATCACATCGCTGCGTCCTCTAACCCTTGTAGACTTAAATGGATGTGAAAAAAATCGATGTGATCCACAGGATCAGCGCTCTCATCATACGAATCAAGTGGTGGCATCTTGAATTTCGCCAATATCTGACGGTTTGAGATTTCGGCGGTGAAAGGGGATTTATCCAGATCGATAGTGTGCTCGTCATATTTGAACACGCGATTCCAAATCTTCTCCAATCTCGAATCAACCCGAGCAGCGTTGGCTGATCTTTTGGAGTTGAGATAAGTTCTAAACTCTGTTATTTTTTGGTATGGCCAGTAGCCGGCTGGCTACTGCTACCAGTAGATCTAATGACCCGGGAGGCTCTCTCCTAGGCCTGGGTCCTGGTCTCCACCCGAGAGTATCAGGCATTCCTTCGTTCCGGACTTTCTTCTGGAGTCATGCTACCCTAGTGCTCTTCAAGCCTTGGCTAGCTTTGAGCGCATGAGGACTTTGGCGTCTTGATGTTGGTCGGCCTTCCGGATTTTTCGGCCGATTTTTTCTTCCTCCGGTCTCCTCTCATAGAGGCCGGTGTAGGGATTGCTGCTGGCAAAGCCCCCTATTGTGAGTACTCCTAGCAGAAGTAGAGCATCTAGAGCACTTTGTATTTTGTATGTACTCTACCAGATTTTGAAAGAAGGGTGCGGGCACTTTGTTGACCGTCCCATTGACCATGGCACTAGCAGCGTGGTCCTGGTTGGGAGAGGTCATGTCTTTGATGGGCACGCTAGCTTGTGCTCTCGTATTCACCATTTTAATTAGCTTAGAAGGTGAAATCGAGAAAGGTTTTCAGGAAAAGTGGTTGGCTTTTTCAAAGTATTTTTCACAGACGGTGCCAATGATGCGATCTTGGCTTTTTGAGAAAGGTTTCTCCGTATTTTTTAACCTTGGCCCTACGTATTACAAATTACAAATAAGAGGTCAGATGATGGTGAGAAGTGTTCATGCGTAAATTCTCTGACGTTCAAGTCAAAAATATTTTTAAAAGAATAGAAAGATATAAGGAAGATACTAGATTGTGTGAAGTTACATGTGTGAATGGGAGATGTAAGAGGAGGACTGAGCTTCTGAGTGCGCTTGGCTGAGCGGCGGCAGTTTACTAGGCGGAGGATCGAGCTCTTGGGTGCACTCGACTAAGGGGCGGCTTACTAGGCGAATAACCGAGCTCCTGGGTGCGCTCGACTGAGGGGATGCATTCGTAATAGAGTGACTGACTAGCAACGGTTGCGGACATTGCTCCTTGCGAGAGTCTACTATGGCAACTGTCTTTATGGTGCGATTTGCAGAGTCGCACTTGCCAGCCTGGGTGATATGTAATTTTAGGTAGAATATCTTGAGAAGATTTATTGAGTTGGAGCTGTGTGCGTTGCAGGCCTGTCGAGTGCCTTACCCCTTCGACCCATAGCCCTTTGAGTAGCCCAAGGTTGCACTGCTTGGGCTTCAAGGGACCAGGCTTGGCTTCAACTTCCTAGGTGAGCTAGTGGGTTGAATCATTGCCTAACCCAAGAGGTTACTGGACCCATCACTAGCTCCTATGTCAGAAGGTTAAAATTTTTACATCCGGTATGTCATGAAGAGATGTCGCCGTGCAGGTCTATACATGTGTTCCTTCCCCACTCACCATGTGGAATTTCGGCCCTGCTTGGCAAGATTTGAGGGCAATTATCTGAACGTCACTGATTCTCTGTTGGTAGCGGCGGCATGCATGATCTTTTGCTTTGGTGGCTCACTGATCTCCCTTTCGGGGTTTAAATGGAGGGTCTTCTTGAGTCTACCTCGGATCCAAGCCTTCATTGCTGCATTGGGTCTGGTGCAAACTCCAATCTTCACAGCCATAGCTTGTCTCGATAGGTGGTCACCTTTTGGGTGAGAGTGGGTGAATGATCCCCTACTCTTACTAGGGAGGGTATTGATATACGCTTCTTGTTTCAGCAGCCTGAGGAGGCGGTGCGCAGGAGTCTTATTATCTCGACCATTTGGAACGTGTTGCTTTGACCGTTGAGGTTTTATTCTAGTGCTTGCCCATTGGTTACTCATCCTAGTAGAGGAAGGCTTTAGCAATTGGATTGTCGTCCCATGTATCCTTTTCCTTCTTTTGGAATTGTACTTCTACTGTTGTGAGCTTTATACTTTATAAAAAGAATTAATAAATGGAATCACCGAGCATTTTTTTGAATTTATTGCTTGATTTCAATATTCTTATATAGTGTGAATAGTTGAAGCGCTTACATGCTGTTTGTGTTGCTTGATATTTGACAATCTAACAGTCTGGGTGGCCGGAGACTCAGTCTTCTAGTGATCCGCCTCTTAGCTAGTTATCCCAAGTGCTTGACTGGTGACTGTTGAGATTTTGTTCTAGGGTCATATTCCTGCTTGCCCATTGGTTACTCATCCTAGTAGAGTAGGGTTTTAGTAGTTGGATTATCATTCCATGTACTCTTTTTCTTTCTTTTGAATTGTATTTCTACTGTTGTGAGTTTTATACTTTGTAAAAGAAATTAGTAAATAAAATCACATAGCATTTTTAACTTTATTGTATGATTTTAATATTTTTATATGGTGTAAATAATCATAGCGCTTGCATGCTGTTTATGTTGCTCGATATTTGACAATCTGACAGTTCGAGCGGTCGGTGGGTCAGTCTTCCAGTGATCTGTCTCAAAGCCGGTTATCCCAAGTGCTTGACTGGGTGACCTGTCAGGCAAATCAGCCCCAAGCCTGTCAAGGTCGTGCGCTGTCTATTGGCGATCTTAATAAATGGTGTGTCAGTTCAGAATAACTGGCACTACGCTGACCATTGACAAAAAAAAAAAATTTATCATGATGTAATGTCATTGCCCAATTTCTTTCACTATTTTTTATCAAAATAGTAATATAATTATTTTAAATTTATTAGAAAAAAAAATAGTAAAACTTGCAACCCTACTTGCATTAGGATTAAAACTTGAGAAACTCCACGCTGTGTACATTCCTGGGAATGAATACGGTCATGCAGAAGAAGCAGCAGCTTAATCGCCGGAGATGTGGGGCACGCGACGATCAGTCCAGCGAGCAACAGGGACGGAGAATCTAAAGCCGCAGCTACTAACTGCAGTAAAGTTTTAGACAGTATTCAGAAAAGAGGAGCGGCGTTCTACGTCGTCCTCGTCGTCTTGGTTCACTGTGCTACGGAACCGTACACTTCATGAAGATGGCGGAAGCCGCCGAGGAAGACAACCGGGCTGTGTGCTTCAGCCTGTCCGACGGGCACGTCGAGGGCAGACAGTGTGCCGACGTGTCCGGTGGGCTTGCGACGGCGTGCGCGGTTCTCCTGTTCTTGCTGTTTCTCTGTCTCTGTGTTCTTCTGAGATTAGTGCTGCGTAAGAAAGCAGCTGAGAAAGAAGAGGGTTGATATATTTCCCACAGATCAGATGAAGAAGAAGAACAAGTCACTGACTCTGCTTTAGGGGCATTTTCGTCATTCACTTCAAGTTATGGATAATTTGGTTCCTCTAAGTATTGTCATCTTTCTATTAAAATAAAGCAGGGGTTGGCCATTCATCGCCTCCGTTCGATCAAAAGTCGACGGTCCACATTTTTATTCGGATGGATTTAATATTATCAGTTTGATTTTTTATTTTGATTCGACGGTTGAAATTAAATCCTACCGTACAAGAATTTGGCCGTCCGTTGTTCCCAATCTGACAAATAAGAGTGTAGTATACAGTAAACCTAAAATTTGAACTGGAAGACGACAAGAAACGGTGGCGATTTTCATTTTCTTCTGCAGAATCTCCTCTCCTCTCCTCTTCATCTTCGAAGGAGAAGATGAAAGCAACCCATATTTTGTTTTTCTTCCATCTCTTTCGTTTTCCTCTTTTTCTCTTTATTTTCTATTTTAATCAGTCACCGTTGACCGTTCCCATTTCCTGATTGACCATTTCTTTATCATCTTTAAATATTCAATAAATTTTTTAATTTTAGGGCACGCAAGTAGCAGAAAAAAAAAATGGTAAGGTCAAGCTATTATTATTATTGCTGTCGTCGCCGCAATTATTATTCCTGCTTTGGTTAAATCAGGGAATGAGAATGTGAAGACAACACCAATCGGTGTTAATTTTTATTCCTGCTTCCTTTTGTAAGTACTTATTTTTTAAACATATGGGCATACATATCTGTATAAATTTGTAAGTAATTATTAGGGGCTACTTTGAATTTGTATTCTTGCTTCCTTTTGTTCATGAAATATATCAGCTTCTCCTTATATTATGTGGCCTCTTATGATCAATGCCTTGAAATTGTTTCGGATTGTAAGACTGGTAAATTGCTAGCTTATGTAGTAGTTTTTTGGTGTATAGTGCTACATTTTTGCTTCTCCGTTGAGTTACTTAAGGATGCCTATTCAGTGCTGGAAGAAATTATTCTGCCTGCCGGCCTATCAGTCTCCCCTACTTGTAGGAGTGAAGGGATATTTATAATATTAGAGGGCGATTCAACTTTTCTAGTTGGAGGCAACTGCCGATAGATAAGGATAAATCAGTTCGCTGTTGTAACCGCTTGTGATAAGTTTCTTCAACGTGCGAAAGTGGGCTGCCCTGATTAGATTGACGAGGTCAGTTTATTCTTTTGGGCCGATTGGAACGTTCAGATCTTAAACCTGTCCCTTCTACTTGTAGGGCATCTTTCTAGGACGGGCTGGCTGAACCCATCACTTTGCTTTTATAAATAAACAAATAGAAACGTGGAAGAAGCATTCATGTCATTACTTTCATATTTATTGGGTATTGGTGGGTTTACATCCAAATGGAGGGCATAATGGGGTCTTTATCTTTTTAAGAGATAAAGAAAATTATCCTTTAGATTTGGATTATCTATTTTT
>JAODPA010154965.1:0-14674 GCA_025585075.1 Nepenthes mirabilis
CAAAATAAAATAATATAAAATATAATTGGTAAAATGTTCTTCTCAATTGCAAAAATAGTATATCCAAGATCAGTGGAGATTAGAGTATGATTTAAAACTTAACTGAATATTTGAATCCTTCTCTTTTTTATTTTCTTTATCTTTCTCTTTTTTTTTCTCTAAAAAACGGTACTCTATGTCTCAAAGAATACAAGTAATTAACTCTAAAACCCCGTCAGTGCATTTTTATATTGTGAGCCGCGCTCGTCAAGCATAGGAGCCACTGGGAACCACGCCTCTGGCGCGTCATAGGTGCCTGTCTATTGGATTCGGCGCCTCAAATGCTCATTAAGTGCATCTTGCGCACCCAACTACTCCATTTCATGCTTTGAGTGCCCCTCGAGCACTTTCTTTGTATAAGTGCTTTTTAACGATATCTATACGGACAACTAGCAAGGACAGAGCAGTAACTGCAGACCCATCGCCACTTGGCCGAGGCAAAATCGAGGAATCCCCATCAAAATCATGACTACAAGGTCCCATAAAAATCTCCTTTCCCCACACGATATCAAGGCCATAAATGGGCAACATCAACCAACTTATGACCCCAACATGAGGGAACCACCCATACAATAGCCCTGTGTGCTCTCTGCCAACTCCTCTGTTGTATATAGAGCCTGATACATCGACAAATCTTCTTAGCTTTCGAAGAAGTCAATAGCCAACCATATATACTCATCTGTCACTCTTTCGATCACTTCCCTAATTCTACGGTAGATGTAGCCTAGTTGTCTCGATAGAAGCATCCCAGACTATTCAAGCACCACCATGTCCAGGATGGCGTTGCCAGAGTGCTTTGCCGACAGCGGCGGGTTCATACGATGGCATGTGATGGTACAAATTGTTGGGTTTTTTGGTCACTTCCTTGTAGATATCCCAACAAATGAGAGCTATCGAAAGATCGTGTAGGATTTGTGCAATGATCAAAGTATTCACGGGTGCGAAGTACGCGCAGCAAAGTGGCTAAGGGGTAGTTGGATTGTTGGGCCGAAGGGCGACCAGATCGAAGTTGAGGCCAAGGGGTGACCAGGTGGAGTCGAGTCCAAAAGGAGATCGAACGGAGTTGCTGAAGGATGGCCGGCCACCGGTCCTAGTAGCCCACTTTGTAAAAGCACGGGAAATGGTTTTTTAGGGTTGTAAAAGCGCAGAAATTGCATTTTTAAGAGTGCAGAAAATATGCTTTGGATCAGATGTTATTATAAAGCATACGAAATATTTTAGGATTTGACAGACGAGAGACGGCAAAAAAACTTATAAAATCAGATAGTAGAGAGCGCCATCAGGAAAGGAAAAGAGAGAAAAGTGAGGAGATTTTTACTCTGTTTCAGGTTGGTCGGTTGTTGATACTTTATTTCGGGGGCTTGTAAAATCGATTTTATATAATGAAGTTTTTCGGAGTTTATCCCGTAGTTTTTATTTTGTTTGAAAGGTTTTTCACGTTAAAAATCGTTCTTATGTTATATTTTTTATGCTTACAATTTTGATGGCTGAAGACTGATGAGAAAATTCAGATTTGTTTTACTGCACCGATTGTGCGTTCATACAGCCGAATTCCCAACACAAACAACCAGAGTAGTCAATTGCCTACTATCATGCCCCCATGCCTTGCATGGGCACCTCTATTTATGAGCTGTAACAACTTCAAAGTGGCTATAGTGCTGAGCACGGGGCTGCAACGTGGGAGAGTGTCGTAGTCCTTCCGGTGCCCTCAGGGGTGGTGCAATCAAAAATTAAATGGCCCCTATTTTTTATATTAAAAAATATTATTGTTGGATCCCATATCCTGGCCCATGAAGAATTGCCGGGCCCATGAAGAATTCCACGGCCTAAGAAGGGTCTAAAAGCCCACGCGAGGTGGTCAGTCCAGCCCAACGGTCGAGAAACGCGTCCAGAGCCCGTGCTGAGAGAGGACAGCGGAACCCTGCAGCGCATTTAATGCGTCGCCAGAAAATCGGCGAGAGGGCGGAAAGCTAGCCAATAGAGGAGTGGCTAGAGCAGCGCCAACAGTTCACGCAACTACCTGCAAGTGACTAACCAATCCCCGCTCAGGAAAAAATCGGGCATGGCCGGCAGCGCTCAGAAGCGTGCCAACTACGGCAAAAGGACAACCGACATGACCGGCGGTCCGCAACAGTGACCAGCGGCGCGGCAGCCCTAACAACGGGCATTCTGCCGCCCAGAGTCCAACGAGGGAGGCCTATAAGAGCCCTCACTCCCCACAGAGAAAAGGATCTTCTTCTTCTACTCCCTGAATTCGGATTTCAATCCTGAATCAAACTAAGCAGACTCTAAGCATCCTTCTTCTCACCTTGATCACAAGCTAGTAACGAGCTGGAACTGAGGAGGGGCTCACTTCCTCCTTTCACAAACTAGCCCACGATCACTCTCCCACGTCTTCCCTGACTCAAGGGAGGTTAGCCACCTGTTGCGGTGCGTTAAGGGAGCCAGGCCTCCCATCACCTGCTCACTGCATTCTCCACACCATTACACGTGCATCTCTTACGCTTTCACAGCATCCATCCGCGCACCGCTCTCCAGCGTGCGCGATTTCTGTTCACTGCGGGAATTTGCTGACTTGAGCGTCGGAGCGGCCTCGGTGGGAGAAATCCTGCCGGACCCCTGACCTCTTGTTCGTTTGATTGTGTTGTGCAGGTCCAGGTTCATAGAGACGGAGACCGGACGCTTTGGTCCACGCCGCCGCATGCCAAGAAACCCGAAGGCTCTCTAATCCGTACGACAACCGCGAACCTGGGACGCAACATTGGCGCCGTCTGTGGGAAACTGATGATAAGCCAAGTGTCTCTTTCCCACCAAGCTACTGAACATCGGAAGATGGTGAAAACTCGAGCACAAGCTAGTGTTCCGGCGATGGAGGCCGTCGCCCAAAGTGAAGTTCCCCCTGCTGGGAACCAAGCAAACGACCAGCCAGAGCCCGACGTCCGCCGCCTGGCAGCCGACGTGGGTGATATGAAGCAGGTTCTCCGCGCCAAATGCGAGAACACGGGGATTGTCTGGCCGGGGACTGCCCCTCCGGCCTCAACCTCCAGGAGAGAGAGGCGTCGAGAAGCCGCTCGCAAGAGGCGAGCCAACCGGCCAAACCGCGCTGCAACCCCGGCAGTCCCGAGTGGAAACGATCAGAACGAAGCGAAAAGTCATCCCACCCGCGAGGATCGGGAAGAGAGTCCTGAGGGGCGCAACCCCCGCAACTCGCGCGGCAATGGGAGACCAACCGCGGCATGCTCCAACGGCGAACGAGCCACTCAGGCAGAAAGTCGCCATCCCCGACGAGCTCGGACACATCACCAGGGCAACACGGAGCTCCGCGACGTCATTAATGTGCGGAGAGGCTCTACGGATCCGTCGTTGGAGGAGAAAGTCAAAGTGCTGTGGGACACCCTACATAAGGAGAAACCCACGCCATCCTCCGCCGACCTCCGGGGATCGCCCTTCGCCATGGACTTGTGGACGCAGCCGTTGCCAAGCAAATTTAAGATGCTGGTCCTGGAGGGGTACGACGGAAGTAAGGACCCAATGGACCACCTCAACTGCTTCTGTACCCACCTATCTCTGCAAGGGGCGAGCGAGGCCTTGATGTGCCAGTGCTTTCCCGTCACCCTCAGGAGGGATGCGTTGCTCTGGTTGCACGGTCTCCCCCCGAACTCCATACGCTCGTTTGACGAGCTTGCTGATAGCTTCCTGAGCCAGTTCGCCTCCAGCCGGAGGGAGGAGAGACAGCCATGGCACCTGGTCCGTCTCCGCCAGAGGTCGGACGAGAGCCTGAAGCGGTTCCTGGACCGTTTCATCACCGAGGCACGGCGGATCCCTCATCTCTCCGACGAGCTGAAGCTCAACGCCTTCGTCGCCACCCTGGCGGCGGGGGATTTCTTCAAGCACCTGTCGCACCAGCGCCCTCAGACCTTCCGAGAGGCTGAGACCATTGCTCGGGCGTACATCACGGCCGAAGAAGCTTATGAGGCGAAGCGCCCCAACCGAGCGGACCAGCCCCCGGAAGCCCCCAGAGCATCTGGAGGAAGAAAGAGGGACAGCGACCGCCAGCGCTTCCCGGAGCGTCGAAAGCAGCAGCGGCCCCCGCCGGGGCCTAGAAAAGATTACTGCAGGACCTCCCTGACCTCCCTGAATGACAGCCGTGCGAACATCTTGATGCAGATCTAGGATGAGAAATCCTTTAAGTGGCCAAAGACTCCCAAGGGTCCCAGCGGCAACGACCAGACGAAGTATTGCCAGTACCACCGCTGCCTGGGACACTCAACCGAGAACTGTCGGACCGTGCAGCAGGAAATCGAAGATCTGATCCGGCGCGGACACTTGAAGCGGTTCGTGAAGGGCTCAGGGCAGGAACCGGCAACCTCCGATGGTGAAGCCAGTGAACCTCCGAGAGCCCGCACTGCCACCGGCGTGGTCAATATGGTCTCCTCTACGGCGGCCAAGGACACTAGGCGAGGGCAGCCGGAGCGAACTTCCAACAACAAGCGAGCAAGGATAGGGGTTAGGAATAATGTCATTAGTTTTAGCAACGACGATATGGCTCATGTAACCTCTCCCCATACCGACCCCCTTGTTGTATCAGCCATCATTTCAGGAGGTGAGGATGACTACCAACTGAAATGAATTTTTATTGATTATGAAAGTTCTCAAAATTTGCTGTATCTCACTGCCTTCCTTAAACTTGGACTAAAACGAAGCCAGATGAAAGCTGCAAGCGGGCCCTTGTACGGCTTAGACAATGAGCCAGTTCCCGTGCAGGGGATAGTTCGGCTGGAAGTCACCGTGGGAACCCACCCGCGTACTGCGACGCGAGAGCTGGCGTTCCTCGTCGTTGACCTTCCATCCGTTTACAACGCCATATTAGGCAGACCCTTTTTAACCACCTTCGAAGCTGTGACGTCCATCCCACACCTGAAGGCGAAGTTTCCCACCCCGTGGGGCGTGGGTGAAGTCCTTGGAGACCAGGCATTGAGGCAGACGTGCTACCTGTCCCAGGTCAACCCGGCTGTGCCATGCTACCTGGACGAAGATCTTAATCTCCGTGACGAGACCTCGCTGCAATAGGCCCAGTCCGGAGAGGAAACTGAGGCGATCCCACTAAACCCTTCCGAGCCGAAACGATGCATCAACGTGGGGGGATCCCTCCAGTTTGCGGAGCGCGACCGATTGATTACCTTCCTAAGGGCTAACTCCAATGTGTTTGCGTGGGTACCCGTTGATATGCCCGGGATACCGGCCGAGGTTATCTTCCACAAACTGGGCCTTGACTCGAGCCGAAAGCCCGTTTGGCAGAAGCGGAGGAACCACTCCGTCGAGAAGTTGGTCGCCATCATGGAATAGCTGAAGAGGCTCTTGAACGCTGGATTCATTAGAGAAGTCCAATACCCAGAGTGGCTGTCCAACGTTGTCCTGGTAAAGAAGAGCAGCGGCAAGTGGCGGATGTGCGTCGACTTAACGGACGTGAACAAGGCCTGCCCCAAAGACAACTTTTCTCTTCCCAGGATCGATCAGCTCGTGGACTCCACATCCGGGCACGAACTCCTGAGCTTCATGGACGCATACTCTGGGTACAACCAGATCAGGATGGACCCAGAGGACGAGGAGCACACCTCGTTCATGACAGACCAGGAGACGTATTGTTACAAGATGATGCCCTTCGGTTCAAGAACGCAGGTGCAACCTACCAACGCCTTGTGAACAAAATGTTTGAGGCTCAAATCGGACGGAACGTGGAGGTGTACGTCGACGACGTGCTTGTGAAAAGCAAAGTCGCCAGTAGCCACGTTGACGACCTAGATGAGACTTTTCGGGTCCTCCAGCGGCACGGAATGAAGCTCAATCCCATCAAGTGTGCGTTGGGAGTGACCTCGGGAAAGTTCCTAGGCTTCATCGTGTCACAACGCGGCATCGAGGCCAACCCAGAGAAGATCAATGCCATCCTCGACCTGAACCCTCCACGGACCATAAAAGAAGTATAGAAGCTGACCGGGCGAATAGCAATCCTCTCGCGGTTCCTCGCCAAGTCAGTAGAAAAATACTTGTTCTTCTTCAAGGCGCTAAGGGGCACCAAATCGCAGGGGTTCAAGTGGAGTGAAGAATGCGACGAAGCCTTCAGAGAATTAAAAACTTATCTCTCCAGCGCACCGCTCCTAAGCTCGCCGCGCGAAGGAGAAGACCTCTACCTCTACTTGGCCACATCGACAGCGGCCCTCAGCTCGGTGTTGGTTGCGGAGCACGAGGGCAGGCAACAGCCAGTGTACTACGTAAGCCGGGTGCTGACTGACGTGGAGTCCCGCTATCCGCACGCTGAAAAGATGGCGCTCGCGCTTGTCTATGCGGCGCGGAAGCTGCGACCCTATTTCCAGTCGCACCGGATCGTCGTACTGACAGACCAGCCGCTGAAGTCGATCTTGCAGAAGCCGGAGACGTCCGGCCGGTTGGTTAAGTGGGCTGTCGAGCTAGGGGAATTCGACCTGGAGTTTCGGCCCCGGCCAGCCGTGAAAGGACAGGCTCTGGCGGACTTTATCGTCGAAGCGGCGACGCCGGCGCAAGAAGAAGACAGCAACCCAGAAAGTATGGCAGGTGGCAATCCTCCCGCGTGGACCCTGAACGTTGACGGATCATCTACCCAGACAGGCAGCGGAGCTGGTGTCGTGTTAAGGACTCCCGAGGGCATGGAGATCGCATACTCCGTCACACTGGCCTTCCCGGCCACCAACAACGTGGCGGAATACGAAGCCCTCCTCGCGGGCCTGAGACTGGCGAAGGAGTGTTCCGTGCGGTCGTTGATCGTGCGCAGTGACTCCAAACTTGTGGTCAATCAGGTGAAGGGGAACTTTGACGCCTCGAACCCACAACTTGTGAGGTACTTGGCGAAGGTAAGGGCCCTGATCTCTGAGTTCGGTCGGTTCGAGATCGAGCACATCTCGAGATCAGACAACGACCGCTCTGATCGACTGGCCCAGGACGCGGCCGCCAGGACCATGGAGCAGTATGCGAGAGAGCCCAGGGAAGTCTTGACCGCACCTAGCATCAACGTCGAAGATAAAAAAGTGCTACGGGTCGACACAGGGAATGATTGGATGGCGCCATACGTGAAGTTCCTAACTGAGGGAACCCTATCCGACGACATCATCGAGGCCAGGTGAATCAAGAAGACGGTAGGATGGTACACGGTCCTGAACGAGAGGCTATACAGGCGAGGATATTCCACTCCCCTCCTCAAGTGCCTCACGCCAGAGGAAGCCAATTACGCGCTGGCAGAAGTGCATCTAGGGCTGTGCGGCTCACACATCGGTGGCAAGAACCTAGCATTCAGTGTCATGCGGCAAGGGTTCTATTGGCCCACCATGAAGCGAGACGCTATGGAATTCGTCCGAAAATACGAAAGTTGCCAGGTCCACGGCAATATGACGCACCAGCCGCACACGGACCTGCACTATCTCCAATCCCCATGGCCGTTCGCACAATGGGGGCTCGACATTCTAGGGCCTCTGGCTGCCGGGCAAAGAAAATTCTTGATCGTCGGCATCGACTACTTCACCAAGTGGGTGGAGGCCGTCCCTCTCGCCAAGATCACGGAGCAGAAAGCGACAGAATTTTTCCGCCAAGGTATCATTTGCCGCTTTGGGATCTTTGAGGCCGTCGTGACCGATAACGGAACCCAATTCACCAGCAAGCGCTTCACGAAGTACTGCCGCGACCTTCGCATCAAGCTGATACATACGTCCGTGGCGCACCCTCAGGCAAACGGACAGGTCGAAGTCACCAACCGCACGCTGCTGCACGGATTGAAGACCAGGTTGGAGGACGCTGGGGGCTCCTGGACTGAAGAACTGCCGTCCGTGCTATGGTCGTATCGAACGACTGCGAAGGAGCCGACAAGGAGACACTCTTTAACCTTTGCTTTGGGGCTGAGGCTGTGGTCCCCGTGGAAGTGGGAATGCCAAGCCTATGGGTCGAATGCTTCGACCCAGCCACCAACGAACAAAGGCCCCGGGAAAGTCTGGACCTGCTCTTGGAAGTTTGAGACGCCGCACGACTACAAATCGCGGCCTATCAGCAGCAAGTCGCGCGGTACTACAACAAGCGGGTAAAGGCACGCCCGCTGGAAGTTGGAGATCTGGTCCTCTGGAGAGTAGAGGCGGCGGGAAAGGCCGCAAACAGGAACAAACTCTCCCCTGGTTGGGAGGGACCGTTCTCGTCTCCGCAATCCTCCGGAGCGGAGTGTACAAGCTGTGCGCCCAGAACGGCAAACTGGTCCCGCGGACCTAGAACGCCGCCAACTTAAGGAAGTACTATCAGTGATGCTATATCGACTCAGGTAAGTCGCACACGCATGCATCATAATGATTGCTTGGACATAAACTTTATCTTTTGATTAACATAATCACTCCTTCTATCATTCTGCATATTCATTTGTGTGAATCGATGGCATGCATTGCATTCTTAAATCATACGACCTAGACTGCCCCTAGGTCGGGAGGACAAGCGTCCGTCCGTAAAATTAGTCTTTGGCCCAGTGCCGGGCGGTCCGAAAGCGATCGTCTCAGGACTCTGTCCCCACGCCAGATGGTCTGGGGACGGCTTCATGCATCTTGGCTACGCGCCAGCGGGCCCAAATGGTCCCTCAGAAATCGAGCCCCGCGATAGACAGCGCGGAGGCAGCCAGCCGCAGGCTAAGACATCTCACCAAAAGGACCCAGGCGGTCCATCAAATAGGCTTTGCGCCATCGACCCAGGCAGTCAACGCATCAGGCCTGGGGGCTTCTTAAAGTCCCCAACCTACGACGGACAAAACCTTAGGGGGCAAACGTTGCAGGCGTGCGGCGACCTTCTTGAACAGAAGAAAGCACCCTCAGTCTACAATGGTCGTGGGCTAGGACCTCAACTTGGTGATTACAAGGCTTTGAGCAGGGGCCACGCACCTCCCGCAATAATACGCGACCGAGTCCTAGACCCAGGAGTCCGGTTACCGTGGCCTGACAACCGCGCTAACCCTCGTTGTGGCTCCAAGGGCTTGGCGACGACATCCGCACCACCGGATCGAGCCCCCTAAACGCGTGAGCTGCGACGACATCCTCTTACGAAGGACAAACACCATGCAAGAAGGCGCTAGGATAGGGCCTTAACATCAGTAGCTCTGGAGAACATCACATTTAAGTATGAGAAGTGATCCAACAGACTACAACGAACGGAGATAGTACGCAACATCCCACGATGGAAAAAGCACAAGTATGAAGAAGAAAAAGATTCTTTTCATTCATATATGAGGAACAAATATGGTACAAAGGCAAAAGATTGTCTAGCGACCAGCACAAGCGGAGACTAATCGGGTGAACTTGACGGACCAGCCTCCTCATGAAAATCCTTCAGGCGGGATGCCTCCTGTATCCCGGCGTTTCCCGGATGAAAGACTCCCTCAGGGACGTGGGGAGCCGCCATGGAGGCGATCCTACGGCACAGGCGGATGCCGTCCCAGTACCGAGTCTCCAACGCCAGCCGTGCTTCCGGCAGAGAGAACCGGCCAACCATGTCCCTAACCAGCCGGGTAACGTGATCCTCCATGGTGACGACTATGGCTTCCAGCTGCGCCACTCTCTGCTGCAGGCGCCCATTCTCCTCCTCGAGAGATGCGAATTGGGCCCTTCCATTGAAGATGGCCAGCTGCAAGTCCCCGTGAAGGGCGGTCATCGCCTCAAAAGGGTTGGCACCTCGTGGAGCCTGCATAAGAAGCAACGTCAAAAGCACTTCTAAAGCACATAACGATAAAGGAAGACCGGATGGAAACAACCTTACTTGAGCAGGAGTAACACTGGGAGAACTCACAAAGTCACCCGAAGGGGCTTCTCCTCGGGGTTCCGCCACTTCGCCTGCTGGAAGAGGGCTGACTGGAAGGCTGGATGCCGTAGGAACGCTCAGCGGCACCTGCCATGAGGACATCCCGATTTCCCCTTCGTCGGCCTGAATCGGATCAGCAGCGAGCGCGGCGCCATCCTCCAGAGACGTGGCCAAACCTTCGGGGAGCCTGTATTCCGAAATGGGCTCCACGAAGATCACTGACGACTCCACAGTTCCCCTGGCCTCCGGTACCAACGCAGGCGCAGCCACAAACGACCCCTCCAGGCCCTCAAGAACGACGACATCATTCGTCGCCTCTGCAGTAGACCGAGCAAGTGGACTCCCAGTGGGTAGAAACTCCACCTCGCAGACTTCGCGAGAGGTTAGTCCCGCGACCGAGGTCGACGACGGTTCGGCGGCTTCCCCCTAGAGACCCGCGCTCGCAGGCCTTTGCGAAGCCGGACTTTCCCCCACAACAGAAGGGCTGGCAATCCGTCTCCTGGACCTCCTCGTAGAGGTCCCCTCGGCTTCCCTTAGCCTCTTAAGGGCGGCCTCGTCCTCATCGTCGTCCGTCGACGACTCCAGCAAAAAGCAGCTCTCCTCCTCGTTCCCTCCGGACAGTGGAGGAACGGTTGTATCTCCAGGATCTCTCTTGCCTGGTCCAGCGATCGCCCATCCCGAATGAGGTCCCCATTTGCAGGCCTCGAACGTGATGGAGGTCAGAAAGTAGCCCTGAATCGAGAACTTCGCTTCTTCAGACTTAATAGCGGATATCAACTTTGCTGACTCCGCGGCATCCTCATCAGTCGGCTTGTCTTGAAAGTACTCTGAAATAGGGCCCCACATTCTCGAGAGCTCAGAGTCAGGGGGCTCCTACAAAAAGAAGAAGCGCTCCTTCCATCCCTTCACTGAGTCGAGGTTGGTGCCGCGAAAGCGAAACCCCGTCTTGGGGGACATCGACACCCAGTCTTCCGACTCCGTGAACCGGAAGATCAATCTCGCAGCTCTGGCATCAAAAGAGCTGCCGTGAAGGATGGAAAAAACACACAAGGACACCAGATAGCGCAAGGCGTTAGGGTGCAGCCTTGCCACTGGAACTCCCAGCGCATCCACCAGCGCATACAGCGTGCAGGGCGTCGGATAACGAAGCCCACTTCAGATGGTGCTCGTACACCGTAATGAAGCCCGCTGGGGGGCGCTGGCTCTATCTAACGCACTGGGAGTACGATAACCCCAGTCACTGGGAAGGCCGTACTCGACCATGAGAGAAGCAATGGCCCCAGCAATTAAGACGGACTTGGTGTTGTGAACACCATGACACGCGGCTCTAGGAGCCTGGGAAGAGGAAGAACTTTCTCTCTTTGTAGCCATTTCTCTCCCGGAAGACGCAAGAATGTTTAAAAGAAAATACGAGCAGAAGAAAGGAAACGATCCCCGATTGGTTTAAATAGGCAACGGAAAGCCAAAAGGCGGGAAACCAAAACGGCACCGCCACGGGAGATGAGGACACGTGTTGGCAACACAACGCACCATAAGATCCGAATCGTTCGCAATGATGGCTAAACGCCAGACTAACAGGCGCGTCCCTTCAGCCGTCTGGCAAGGTTCCACGCTGGCGCCCCCGCATTAAATAGAGGCTCACGATAGTAGAGCCCATGAGGAGGCGCACGGTAGCTCAAAACGGAAAACCAATCAAGAGGCTGGAAATTCGGAAGACAAAACGGTGCGGCAAAATAACGACTTTCATTATACCAACAAATCCCGTTACAACGGTTACAGCTAAAAAAAAAAAAAGAAGAACGACGACAACGGAGGCAGTTAGTGGTCCCAATGGCCGGTGGAGGAGCTTTGGACGTGGTAGTCCACCAACTGGTCTCGAGTTCTGGTGAGCGAGTTGCGAGGGTCTAGAACACCTACGCGAAAGCCTGGATCCTCCAACGAGGCCAGCCTTCGGCAAAGCCTAACGGCGTCAAAATAAGTCTGCTCCAAGATAGGATCCACTCCCTCTGGCCGAAGCCTCATCCTCAGCTCCGACCGCAACCCGGCGACCTCAGCCTCGTGCTGTTGCTTGAGTCGCTCGAGCTCTTCTTCGAGCGCCAATGCGCGGGCCTGCGCATCCACGTTGGCGCCAACGAAACGAGCGATCCTGGCCTCCGCCCGCAGCTCTGCGACTTCAGCCTCGCGTTGCAGCTTAAGTTGCTCCGCCTCTCCTTCAAGTGCCAATATGCGGGCCTGCGCCCCCACTTTGGCACCAACATGACGCATGGCCCTGGCCTCCGACTCGGCCCTGGCGCTCTCCAAATGTGCGATGCCTCAACCACTCCACCTCAGCCGTGGCTGCCCCCTGACGCGGCTGGGCTCTCTCGAAACCCAGAGGCGCTCCCCGACTCCGAGAAGGGCCAGCAACCGTGGCTTCAGAGCGAGCCCTTCCAGAAGTGCCGGCTCCTGAAGACACGAGGGCATGAGGGCCGAACTCAGACTCGTCAGAGGAGCATTCCGTGTCGCTAGAGGTGTCCTCCATTGATTTTGCAGCCAGAAAACACTCACAGAAAGGGCAAACAGCTAGTGAGCGTACAAATGTAAAGAAGTGCCAAGTTTCAGGTGAAAACGGCGTGTTTAAATAGGCGAGTTTTCTCCTGAAAAAGTGGCAACTCCAAAAGACGGGAAGCATTAAGGCGTGGCCAATGGAGATTCTACACGTAGAAGGCTCATGAAACCTCGCGCGTTTCCAAAACGAGGCGCCAAGACGTGAAGTATACTGACCGCGCAGACATTAAATGCACCGGTCACCCCAGGAGACGCGACTGCTGGCAGCGACTCCTCAAGCTCCCGCAGAGTTACACGTAAATCTCCAGGGCAAAACGCCTGGCAACGAAAGAGAAGCACGCACAAGCAAGACGAAAATGAAGGCAAAAAGAGGCTACTTCTTTTATTAACCAATGCTTTCTTACAAAGTACAAAGTGTGCAGCAATAAAGCTACGAGAAAGACGAAGGAAGACAACGGTGCGAAGCCCCGTATGCTCCGCTGCCACGTCCTAGATGAGCTTGGCGAACGTGATCCACACGAGATCCCCACGGCTGGAGCCGTCGGTAGTTTGCCAAGCGGACTGGTTTGGAGGCGCAGAGCATCCCCTGGTGGAAGTCGCCAGAGTCCAATCCACCAGGGTGCGGGAAGCACCAAGGTCAGGAAAGCACTCAAGGGAAGTAGGGCAAGAAGCCGAGCTTCCACGGAGGGCTACTGACCTCGAGATCCTTCAATGGTTAGCGCTCTGGCCGACTGAGTAGGGAGATCACGTGCGAAAGCCTTCACCTTACAGGTGAAGATACCCGCAGGGATTTCGTTGTGACTCTGCCCTAGGTCGGCTGAGACCCAGCCCAGAAGGATGCACGCGACGACAGCGGAATGGCCAAGCCACCCTCGTTAGCACAGAAGGCAAGCCGCAGGCTGAGGGTTAAGACAGTCTTCGCCAAGAGCTTCGAGCGTTCGGCCGAT
Source organism: Nepenthes mirabilis (assembly GCA_025585075.1). Taxonomy (NCBI): domain Eukaryota; kingdom Viridiplantae; phylum Streptophyta; class Magnoliopsida; order Caryophyllales; family Nepenthaceae; genus Nepenthes; species Nepenthes mirabilis. The sequence goes on from JAODPA010154965.1 coordinate 13,380, forward strand.
CCATCCAACTCCTTCTCGGACGCCCGCTAAGGGCGGGGAAAGCCAGGATCTCCTCATCGCCACTCCAATGGTTGCCAAGGGATGAACTCAGCTTGCTCGAGCGCCCCTCCTATTTATGGGCGAGATGCCAGGCATTCTCTTGCCCAGCGTGGCACACTAACCCCCAGATGTCTTTCATGGAACAGGAAGAACTCCTGGACAAACGCGACCTGAGGTGTGCGAATCTCGCCAGGCGAAGTGACGAGTCATGACAGCACCTGAAAAGCCTGCCCTGACTCTTGGGGAAGGCGCGAACTCCGAAAATGACAAATGATAACACAGCACGAGGAGGGGCATGAAATTGTGGAATGGGCCCAAGAGACATGCCCGGCCCGACCACTGGCTGGCCCAGGCATGGGGGGCTAGTGTTGGGTCCCATGTCCTGGCCCATGAAGAATTGCCGGGTCCATGAAGAATTTTGCGGCCCACGAACGGTCCAAAAGCCCACGCGAGGTGGTCAGTCCAGCCCAACGGTCGAGAAACGCGTCCAGAGCCCGTGCTGGCAGAGGACAGCGGAACCCTGCAACGCATTTAATGCGTCGCCAGAAAATCGGCGAGAGGGCGGAAAGGCTAGCCAATAGAGGAGTGGCTGGAGCAGCGCCAACAGTTCATGCAACCACCTACAAGCGACTAACCAATCCCCGCTCATGGAAAAATCGGGCGTGGCCGGCAGCGCTCAGAAGCTTGCCAGCTACGGCAAATGGACAACCGACATGACCGGCGGTCCGCAACAGTGACCAGCGGCGCGGCAGCCCTAGTAACGGGCATTCTGCCGCCCAGAGTCCAATGGGGGAGGCCTATAAGAGCCCTCACGCCCCACAGAGAAAATGATCTTCTTCTACTCCCTGAATTCGGATTCCAATCCTGAATCAAACTAAGCAGACTCTAAGCATCCTTCTTCTCACCTTGATTACAAGCTAGTAACGAGCTGGAACTAAGGAGGGGCTCACTTCCTCCTTTCACAAACTAGCCCACGATCACTCTCCCACGTCTTCCCTGACTCAAGGGAGGTTAGCCACCTGTTGCGGTGCGTTAATGGAGCCAGGCCTCCCATCACCTGCTCACTGCATTCTTCACACCATTACACGTGCATCTCTTACGCTTTTCCAGCATCCATCCGCGCACCGCTCTTCAGCGTGTGCGATTTCCGTTCACTGCGGGAATTTGCTGACTTGAGCGTCGGAGCGGCCTCGGTGGGAGAAATCCTGCCGGACCCCTGACCTCTTGTTCGTTTGATTGTGTTGTGCAGGTCCAGG
>JAODPA010154976.1:0-14663 GCA_025585075.1 Nepenthes mirabilis
AAATAATTTTTAATTTTAAAATTACAATTCTTTATTCTACTGCTAAAAATTACAATTCATTCTCATTGGAGTATGCAATAAAAATTTTAATTTTACGTGACATCAAATAGCAAAATTGGAATTAACTTGGGAATTCGAATTCCAAATCTGAATTCTAGCTTCAACCAAAATGGGCCTTAACGAAATTGAAGTTTCAACATTACAGAATGGTGATTTTGTTGTCCTAGTGTTGCATTCAGATTTTACAAAAGCAGAAGCGGTCTTGAAACCTAATGATGATGTTTGGCACTTCATAGTTTCAAAGATCAAGCAATAATCATGCCCGACATGGGTCTGTCTCTTTAGCAAGCCTTCACGATCAATGGAATAGACTACTAATGGTCGCATCAGACGGGGGAGACCACAGTTGGAAAGATCCATAACAGCAAAGAACAGCAAATCAGCATTCTGCAGCACCAGCAAGGAGTTCGGAAACTCAACAACACACAAAAATCAGGTCAAAAGCCACAAGCTGAATTAGTTTAGTAGTTAAATCTGTTAGGCAAAGCTGTTGCTGAATTTTATTATCGCAAAGCTCTATAAAAGCTATCGTAGATGGATTGTAATGATATGCAAGAAGTGAATACAAATCTATAATTGCTATTCCCAAATTTGTCTCCTCATTTCTCCTCTATCTTCTCTCTGATTTCTCCCTTTTCTTTCAGACCAAAAAGATGGCAAAACCTGTGAGTCTACCCATTCTAGTATTTTGGCAGATCAGACATTCCACTCTACATTTCTAACCCTATGAGCTTCCAGGAACAACTTCAACAGATCAAAACTAGGCTTTTCACCAAAACTGGCAACTAATTGCTTGTTCCGACAGATATTCCACTCGATCCAAGGGTAACAACTTTTCTATGGATGCTTCAAGATTAGCTATCCCTTCAACTGGTGTTAAATGATACAAATCGCCAGCTGAAATATTAGGGACCTCAATGGTACACTGGAAATTCATGAGTCTAATAATTCTTAATCCAACTCAAACTTATATTTGTGCTTCAGTACAAACACAAATAGGTGAGAATAAGGCTCTAGCCATTTCCTCTAAACTGAGGGATGATGGATGTAGGAAATGAATTATAGCCCAACCACGATGGGATGCATTTGGGTTGGATGGAACCTAGATGAAGCGGACCATATTGAGATGTATAGAGAAGTTCAAATCATGCATTGTCAAGCCTCTAGCGAAGTTAACAGAGTAAACCATTTCTTCTCATTCATTTATGGTGCTAATGATGTATAGAGATGTGAGCTAGCTTACCTCAGTTTTTAAGGCTACTTCTTCACCTGGAGTAATAGAAGGGAGAACACAGCTTATTCTTTTATAAAATAAGTAGTAAACTTACCACTCCAGTAGAATTTTCACAGAAATCAGCAAATTAGTTCTCATTTTATTCTCGTGAACTTTTCTAGGAGCTTCTCCTATCTTACTCTACTTTGTAAAATATAGTAGAGACAGTAAATAGTGAGAATACATTGTCTGTTTGGCAAGACCACCTCACACCTTTCCATCCTTAAGGACAAGTATGATTTCATAAGGGGGTATGTCATAACCCTAGATTACTACTGGTCGCATCAGTTGGGAGGATCCACATCAGCATAGAACAGCAAATCAGCATCCTGCAGCACTAGCAAGCAGTTCAGAAACTCAACAACACAAAAGAATCAGGTCAAAAGCCATAAACTGAATTAGTTTAGCAGTTTAGTATGTTAGGCAAAGCTGTTACTGAATTTTATTGTTGTAAAGCTCTATAAAAGCTATGGTAGATTGATTGTAATGATATGCAAGAACTGAATACAAAGCTATAATTGCTATTCCTAAATTTGTCACTTCATTTCTCCTCTATTTTCTCTTTGATTTCTCCCTTTTCTTTCAGCCCAAAAAGATGGCAAAACCCGTGAGTCTACCCATACTTTTACTTTGGTGGATCAGACATCCCACTTTATATTTCTAACCCTACTAGCTTCCAGGAATAAGTTCAACAGATCAAAACTGGGCTCTCTACCAAAACTGGTAACTAATTGCTTGTTCTGATAGATCTTTCACTCGATCCAAGGGTAACAAATTTTCTATGGATCCTTCAAGATTAGCTATCCCTTCAACTGGTGTTAAATTATACAAATCGCCTGCCCAACTCAAGCTTAATATTTGTGCTTCAGTACAAACTCGGACAGGTGAGAATAAGGCCCTAGCCATTTCTTCTAAACCGAGGGATGATGGATGTAGGAAATGAATTATAGCCCAACCATGATGGGACGCATTTGCATTGGATGGAACCTTGATGAAGCGGACCATACCGTGATGTATAGAGATGATCAAATCATGCATTGTCAAGCCTCTAGCGAAGTTAACAGAGTAAACCATTTCTTCTCATTCATTTATGGTGATAATGATGAAATTATATGTTAGGAGCTGTAGAGAAGACTAGAGGATCTTTCCAACAATCTTCATTATAATCCGTGGGATGTCTTAGGTAAGGTGACTTCAGTGCTAGTGAATCTGACTCAAAAGTGGTGGGAGGAAATGTTGATTCATGCTCTATCGCAGTCTTTGCTAATGCGTTCATAGATGTGAGCTAGCTTACCTCAATTTTCAAGGCTACTTCTTCGCCTGAGTTAATAGAAGGGGGAACACAGCTTGTTCTTTTATAAAATAAGTAATAAACTTACCACTTCAGTGGAATATAGAGCTAAATTCCCTACTGGGCATCTCAAATCATTTCATTACTTGCTTCTTGTTGATGGAAACACGAATTACAAGGAGGTGTGTTCAAATCTCATCAAACTGACCTTATGGACAAAGAGAGGTCCCTAAGAAGACTATTCGTGGAAGCCCTTAGAAAGAGGATAGTTTCCTTGAGTGAAAAAGCCAAGCTTCATTGTTAGCAGAGGGAGATCAATGTCTAAAGTTTTTGCAGACCATTCTTTAGGACTGCTATGGGGAGAGAAAATGGTTGGAAAATTCTATCAAATCTGCAAAAATGATGGCTCTCCTACCACTAACTTGGTGTAAGTTGAAAGAGAATTTAAATCTTGCCTCCATCAGCTTTTGCAATCTCTTCCAGGGCAGCAACATTAGACTTCGATTCTGTTCAACCGTTGCATTCTGTCAACACGCCCAGAGATATTTAGGAGAGGGGGCCGATCAAACAGGTCATTATGGAGGAGATTTAGCCTTCGTAGTGTTGGAGACATGAAAGAACCAGTACCTGAAAGATTTTCTGCAGCCTTGTTCACAAAATATGGTAAGCTATTGACCTATGATTTAGAAGTAGGGCAAGACATCTTCATCCATGTAAAGCTCCACAAGCAGGTGAACACTACCATTATTAGCCTTATTCCAAAGGTAACAGTGTTGGATTTAAGGCTAATTTCCTGTTGCAAGATTCTTCAGTAGATCATTTCTAAGATTCTAGCTAACCGGATAAAAAAATCATGCTTCCTCACTTGGTGGATAGAAGTCAGTTGGCTTTCATTGCATAGGAATGTATTGGGGGCAATGTCTTTTCAGCTCAAGAACTTCTCCATCGATACCACACGGGCAAAATGCACTATGAAGGTGGATTTGTGAAAGGCCTACAACATGGTGGAATACAATTTTATATTGGCTACACTAGGGGCAATGGATTTAGCTCCTCAATTTAACAAATGGATTGGCAAATGCATCAATACTAGTAGTTAAAAAATAAATTTTTTAAAATTAATTTCTATAATAATAAATTCAATTTATAAGTTAGAATTCGTCAATTGTTCTTTTAAAAATTCTTTTATTAAGGGAGAGTAGAGGTTGTCCTACTACCACCATTTATATAAATGGAGAATCAATGGGTTTTTTTAGGACCTAAGATCTTCAGCAAGGAAACTTGTTCTCGCCCTACTTGTCCACTCTAGTTATGGGGGTACTCCACGGAATCATCCATGTCTATACTCGCAATGGGAAAAAACACATTCTACAATGCACACAGTCACTGATGATCTTCTCTTCTTAGCCACAGACCATACTCTATCTCAGTCATTAAAAACTATCTTACCACATTCTTTTATATCTCGAGGATTTCAACTATTGCAAACAAAAGTGAAATCCATTTGTGCAAATGATTCAAATCTTCTATGCATCCCTTGCAAACATTGCTAGTTTTTCTAGAGGCATCATCCATTGCAAACATTACTGGTTTTTCTAGAGGCAAACTTCCGGTTAGATACTAGGGCATTCCACTTATCAATACCAAATTGACCATTTTCCAAACATATTGATAAGAACTCCAAGACTAATTCTTGTTGGAGGAACAAATGACTCTCATTTGGTGGAAAGCTACCACTAATTACCTCCATCCCCACTCCACTTCATCTCTATTGGGCTTCCATTTTCATCATTCGTAAAGGTATTTTGAAAAATATGGAAAGCTTACTAAAAATATTCATTTGGCATGGGAATGTAAAAGTAAATGGAGAATGTTTGGACCCAAAGGAGGAAGGAAACTTGGCATTAGCAATTTACTCAATCGAAACAAAGCAATTCTCTCCAAACTTCTGAGGATCATCAGTAGACAGGAAACTTCCACATATGTTCATTGGATCAAACCTTATAGGTTGAAGGATCTTTGTATCCGGACCATTAAAGTGCTGTAGAAGTCTCCTTGAAGCTTTAGAAAGATTATGAAGGTATGGCCAGCTTTAAGACCTTTCATTTGATCCATTATTTGAGATGGCTCACAAACTTTCCATTGGAACCCTCGGTGGAGAGAAACTCTCGAAGAATTCAACACTTTAGTTTCCCTATTAAAACCAAAGTTTGCGCCATTACAAGAGGGACTGCATGAGCTTGGCCAATTGAGAACTCCTTTGAGTTTTTTCTTTTTTTTGAAATCGACGAGGAAAATGCCTAATTACAGCCCTAACCCTACCAGCCACAGCACCTTCTATTGAGCTCCTTTTGGACATGGCGATTTCATCACTAAATTACCAATGGATGCATAGAACATAGGTGTACTGAAGTCCCCTGCGAAAAGCTTGTTTGGACTGTAAACCATATTGTGACAGAACGAATTTTTTTTTCTCAAATAATTTTGCCATTATAGATACAGAAACTAAAGCCCAAAATAAAACTTAAGACTTTAAGGGAAATCAGATAGAATTTCTCTTAAAACCAGGCTAAACCGAATACAAATAGCCTGTTCATAACCTGCAGGCACACAAATATAAATCTCTATACATATTTACAGTTCATACATAAGATTACCAATGCTATCCATGGCTTTAATTCAACTATTCTATTTACTATACCAGAATCCATACGAGGCCAAACTAAAATACAAAACTTGCTTACAACTTGCAAATATGCAGAATAACATCATAATATCCATCAACATGAACTCTCATCACTGACACAAGATCATAAGATGCCGTATGATTCCCTACGGCTTACATTTCACATTTTCCATCTACTATACTAATAGTTCAGAGTAGAGATGCCATCTAAGATCTGTACAGAATCCAGAAAATATATAGCGAAAGCAGAACTATAATTCTGCAGAAACATAATTTCCTGTTTCACCACATGCATCACATACATTATATATATAAGAATCCATATACATAAATCCATAGATAAAACCCAGTATTTACATTCAAATTGTATCCTTCCAAGATTCTCCAAAATACTTCAAGTCTCCAGAATGTTTTCAGACTAAGCTTTCGTTATTCCTTCTCATCTGGTATAAGCTCTATCGTCTCCTCTGGAGGGAAAAAAATAGTAAAACAGTGAGCTGAAACCCAACAATATACATGCAATAAATTCCATTATGTAGAATAGTTATGCAGATGTACCATAGTATGAAAATATTTAGGGGTAGAACAGTGCATGAAAAATGAAGAAAGCATAATTCGACAATAATTAAGTTTTAAAAATCAGAAATCAGTGTAATCAAATTTCAGAAAGCAGAAATCGGTCTCAACTCTATAAATTATAGAAAATTCCCTTTTTATCAGTAAAGAATCCAACCAATAGACCCTACTAGTAGAGGTGGCGAATAATCGAGAATAGATTATGTTCACTCTACACAATTCAAGACCAGAAACAGAAACAGAATTATCCCATCTCATGGGATCAATATAGAAATACTGGCCAGTAACAATAACTACCCTATAGATTAACGCTCTGAGAAAGGGCGGACCACGTATAACTCCATAGACGGAGTTATCATCGATTACTACCATAACGTTCTAAAGCATATCGGAGAGCCTAACCTGACTGTATATTAGTACCGGATGCTAATTAACAGTATCAGAAATATTTTTCCTTCTTATTTCTTAACTGAAAACCCTTTTTAGTTTAAGAAATCAGTCAGAGTTTCACAATAACTATTCAGTTAGCTTCAGAACATACAGAAACAGTTTGAAACCCCTTCAGATTTATTTCAGAATATATAGTAACCGTTTTATTATCTTTTAGAAATTTAACAATATAAATCAGTATAAATTGTTTAGACATAAATCATATGCTGGACATTATCACATTACAAATTAACTTTTACATAACAGAAATTTTAGATTAAAATAGTTAAATCCCTTAATTTTCGTACTTAGGGTTTCGCCAAAACTTTCGGACGATAAAGAAATACCAAACACATATTTTTGCACGAAATCAGAGGCATATATAGCAATACATACCAATAAACATAAAATCTGTCTGATTAATCAGGAGAGATGTTTTATTTACAGTAAATATGGAGAAACATGGATTTAAAGCATAAATATCATTTTTGAGATATTAAAATACTCTAAAAACAGTAAATAGCGTCCGAAATATACTTACCTGAGCTTGATCTACTGTTATTTTTACCCAAATCGGATCGAAACAGTGAATTTTTCCCTCTTCCCTCTCTTTTCCCTTTTTCCTCCTCCTCCCATTTGTGGCTGTTGCTGTCGTTCTCCTCTCTCTCCTCAAATCCTCTTTTAAAACACGAAAGGAAAGTAGGCACGCACGGAACCCGTGATTGGCACTCGAGCGCCTTAGCGAGCGCCGGATTATTGCCGGGGCATCGCTCGAGCGGGGCACCTCTGGTTTTTGGCGCCTACTACCACGCTTGAGTGTACGGCAGGCACAATACTGATGTGAGGCAGATCAACATGCAGCAGCAGGTTTTCCACACTTTCACTTCCAAAACTCATTCATCCACATATATTTAGCCTCATCTTGATTATTATTATTTTAATTACTTTGGATTATCATGTTCCAGATTTGGGACCTCACACACATCCTCCCTCACGACTTCATACTTTGGTGATCTATCTACATAGACTTAGAACCATGAACCAGATCTCAAGGTTTGCTCAATGAAATCCATTATATATCCTTTGCTCGGCAACCCCTGCAACCCATAGCCACCTGTTTTCTCAATGCTGATTCACAAGCCAGGTTTGGATCCTCAATGTTGATTCATACATCCCAGTTGACTTGATCTTCAGCGTAGCTTTGACCTATCACATCTTCAATCTTATTTTCAGTAAGTTTTCAGCTTGTTTACTCTATTAGCCTCCCCTTTCACTTCACAAACATTTCTTTTTTTCTTCTTTTCAGCTGATGCTGTCACCTTCCGTTCAACAATTATCTATTTAACTTTAGGGTGTTGGTGTTGGCTTCAATCTGATGTTGGTAGGCTACAAAAGGTTGCATGGAGTGTCTAATATAGCTTCAAATAGCTCAAATAGAAGATTGGATGGACCTTCATCCATCTTGGAGGATCTATCTTATATGAGGCCTTCCCCATATGAAAATGATCTAGATTGGGACTTCATATTTCCAAAGAAGGTGGTTGTCTCTTCTTTTGAGGAAATGCATCTGCCTTTGGAAAAGCTTAACTGATATAAGATCTCCCACATCGATTGCACATGCCACCTCTTTTGGTCTACTAACTTTTTCATTAAATGAGACGCTTTCTCCAAGTAGGTTTTGACAATTTTGGTGTTTTACTTGTACTCCCAGGCAAAGTTGTAAGCACGAGAATACCTGCCTTTGTATAGCTCAGCCACAATATGTGATAAAAGCGGTTGCTAACTAATTATAATATCAAAATGACTTTTATTCGAAGAAGAGTACTTCTAAGTGTTAAAACAAAATTAAGCAATATCGATGATCTTCACTCAATCCTTCTAATTGGCACTCAAAAATGGTGCAAGTACTTAACTAGGCTATTGAATCTCTTTACTTAACCATCATTTTGAAGATAGTAGGTTGACGATATATTCAATGCTAAAACAAGTAGTCTGAAAAGTTTTGACCAAAAAGCTTCGATGAATCGGCCATCTCTATCACTCATAATGCTTTGGGGTGGCCGTTCCCGGCTTCATTCTCTACAGTAATGGGTTGACTACAATCTTTTTCAAAGCATCTGGTAATGATGGCTGCTTTTTCATTCCTAACTTTTCGATTTTGTTTCCTTCCACCAAGCCAATCAAATCCGCCTTTTGCGCTCTTATATAATTTATTGCCTTTCTCTGCTTTTTTACTTTACCGATCCTTCTTCCATTCCATATAAAGAATCCTAGGCACTCCCTAGTATTTGACACTGTGCTTAAAGAAAAAGCATGATATCTCCTCCCTTAAACAATCTCTTAATATTGGAGCAAAAGTGGCGTACTTTAAGAAGCGGTCCATGAACACAATATGTATGAGTATTCACCAACCTTGGGCAACTCAGTGATGAAATTGAAGAAACACTTTCCTAGGGCCTACAAGGTGCAACGAGGAGTTCTAGCAATCCCATCGGCCTTAGACATTCAATCTTTTCTTACTAACAAATTAGACATACCTTCGTATATCTCATCACATTATTTTATTTTATTTTTATCTTGGACTAGTAATAACTCTTCTGTAGTAGGCTCAAGGTACACTGCCACCCCAAATGATCAGCCCATAGTTTCACGACACTCTTTAAGGAGTATAGTCCTCCAACCTTACGTATTAAAACCTGGTGTCTGTTTGTTAAAATCAATCCATTATTAATCCAAAATATCAGAATCTTACATTTTCAAATCAGTTGAAGTATAGTCGTGGCCGTGAGGTTAAGTCTTATACTAATGGCATTTTCAACTTAGTTGTAGCGTCTAGCTTTATATTTCAGCTCTAAGTCGAATTCTACTAAGAACTCTTGTCACTGAACCTGCTTTTAAGTCAAATTTGGTTGCATGAAGATGTAGCTGGTAGCAACATTGTCGATTTTCACCACAAACTTGGAACTAAGCAAGTGGTGTCTCCATGTCCTCAAACAATATTTGATCACTGACAACTCTTTGTCATAGGTTGCATGATGTTGTTCAGCCTCGTTGGAACCAAGCAAGTGGTGTCTCCATGTCCTCAGACAGTGTTTGATCACTAGCAACTCTTTGTCATAGGCTGCATAACGTTATTTAGCCTCATTTAGCTTCCTACTGTTATAGGATATTGGATGGTCTTCTTGCAATAAGATCTTTTCGAGAGAAAAATCTGACACATCAATCTGTAGCTCAAAGTGCTTGGTAGCATTCAAGGAGGCTAATACTAGTTCTTTCATTGCTGCAGAATTTAGCTTCTCGAAGGCTTTCTGATATGCTTTTGATTAATCCCACTTCTGATCCTTCTTGAATAAATTTGTTAAAAGCATATCTTTCTTTGAATACACTTAATGAAGTGTCAATAGTTGTCAGCAAGAACAAGGGATGAATGCAACTTGCTCACACTCATTGGGACTTGTAAATCTAAGAAAGCTTTCATGTTCTTTGGATACATCCTGATCTAACCTCTTTCCATGAACTATCCCAAAAAGTTGATCTTCTCTTGAGGAAAAGAGTACTTCTCACGCTTCATGTAGAAATGATTCTCTTTCGACTTCTGAAACACTAGTCTAAGATACTACAAGTGATTTTCTAGGCTTAAACTATATATCATAATATCATTTAAGTAGACCACCACAAATTTGTCCAAATATTCATAGAATACCTGGTTCATCAATGTGCAAAATGTCGTTGGGGCATAGGTAAAACCAAAAGGCATTATAAGCTACTCAAAAACTCCATATCTTGTAAGATGTATAGTTTGTGACTCATCTCCCTCCGCGATTCTAAGTTGGTGATTACTGACCTTAGGTTGAGCTTCATTAATTATTTTATGTGGCTTGGCTAATGAAACAAGTCAGTGGTCAAAAGAATCGGATAGTGGATCTTCACGGTTACCTTATTTAGAGCCATATAGTCAATGTAAAAACACAAACTCCCATCTTGATTCTTCTAAAATAGAATAGGGCTCTATAAGGTTCTTTTGAATGGCAGATGAACCCTAAGCTAATCAACTCTTCCAGTCATTTTCGAGGCTCCGCTAGCATTGGAGGTGCCATTCGATATACTCCTTGAACAAGTGGTCTCCTCTTGGTACTAGTTTGACCTAGTGATCCACCGCTATCCAAGGTGGAAGAACCTTAGGTAACTCTGTTCGCACCTCGAATTACTCTAGGAGTAGGCTAGCTTCAGGTGACGGAGACCCAACCTTGACATCTAGTTAGGCTTGCCTTTTTTCAAACCCTTTTTAAGATAGAGTGCAAACAACACATTGTCTTTGCCCTTCCTCTCAAATTCTTTCGCCCTTTTGGAGGCTCTCACAAGATATTGACTCTCATCCATGAGAAGCACTGAGTTTAAGTAGGGAATAAGCATACCCTTAGTCCTCTTAAGGAAATCAATCCACAAAATTAGGTCAAAGTCATGCATATGCACAGCTATGAAGTTTAGCTTCCCATTCTACTCTCCAAGTCACATTGATGTAGACTTGCAACACCAAGGGTGGGTTTTTCCTTTTAGTTCATGGCCTTCATGCTGCCTTCATCTCACTCCAATTGCATACCCAGTTGATCTACTTTAATCCCAGCTACAAAATTTGCCATTCACTTGGACTTCTATGTGCATTGTCTATGGACTTTGTGGATGCCTAAGCATGCTTCTCCATGGCATACAAGAGGTGGGTTGTGTCATGTGAGCTTGGTCCCCATTATTCTCATCATCTCCTGACTCCAATTGAACACTTCTTCCTTATAGCACACTCAAAAATCCTTTATATGGGTAAAGTGCCAACTTATGCGACCTGTCATATAGGAAATACCCACCAAAAGATGCCTTTTACTCATTGACATACTGATACTTGTAGCTTTAAGAGTTCATCGATAACGAATTTTTCCCAAAAATTACTTTCCCAACTCTTAGCTTTACTTTTAGACTTATTAATACTAGAAGCACTCTGCATGAGTTCTTTTATGGATTACCACCGTTCCCTTAATTACGGTTACCTCTCTCAATAGCACGGTAAACAATTCTTTTAACTAAATTTTAGGTAGACATCAAATCTTACACTCATTGTCTAAATAACTCCATTTGAGCCCATGACTACAAATTATCAATGAAATAAAAGAGATTATTCTTATCACATATGTTTTTGATATCTAGCATGCATGCCAAGAAAGCTCTGACATAGTCTCTAATTGTCTCCGTATGCTTGATTTATTTTAGCATCCTTCATACCATGAATTTAGTATTTCTAGGGTAAAAGTGTGCTATCAATTCTCTCTTGAGGTCCTCCCACAAGTTGATGCCCATTCTCCTCTAGGCAATTCTCATATTTAGTGCGTCACTACAGTTTAGTATCATTAGTTAGCTATATTGTCACCATCGAATCATTGGCTTCATCTGAATCCATCTTTGCAAACCTAAAATATTGTTCCAAATCAAAGATGAAATTGATAAGCCCCTTTGAATCTCGCACGCCACAATATGAGCGAGGTTTCGGAGGCTTGACTCAACAAATTTCAAAAGTATTGCCATCAATCACAACTGCATGCATAAGAAGACTCACCTTATCAGTGAGCTTGGCTTTCCTATCCTGCAACATTCTTATTGAGTTTCAAACATCCTCAGGCTCTTGATCAGTTTTTCGAGGGGCCTCAACCAACCAATGAGTTATCCACCCATCTTTCCATCCTGTCTATAGATTCATCTCTGGCTTCTAGCTCAAGCAACTTTCAATTAAGAACTTCAATGCAGGTCACTATAGTTAGATGAACCCCAAAAGTCGTCTGAGTAGCCAGTTGCGGCGTTGCTTCGATGATCACTATCTCACCGTATGAGATTTTCCCAAAATCGAGGCATTTCTTACTACTCTCTTGACTCACGATCTAATACCAATTGTCACAGTCTGAATTTTATATCCACAAAAACTGTGGCGTGTCCATTCCCATTGAGTGTTAGACACCAACTAAGTTGACCTACGAGCACAATTAAGTATGAGGGTCAATCCCAAAACAAACACAAGAAATCCACCAGTGTTAAATATGTCAAACACAAGTAAACTGCCTGTTAAAAGTGAGAAAAGGAAAACAAGTAACTACCAGCAGTAGGCAACAATTATATATGAAAGAAGATTTTTGGAATCCATTCCCCCAATTAGAAGGTTTTGAACCTTTGGTACTACTATGCATTGAAAGTGTCCAACTTTTATAATGATTTTAAATTTTTCTATAATGCAAAATTTAAACAAAATTTACTTAAATTCTTAAAGGAATTCAAAGATACTAGAAAAATTATATAAAAATTTACATATCTCGGTTTGGATTCTAACAAAGCAAGATGTAATTGGCCGATCGGTTTTTTTGATCGAGGATTGTAGAGGCTACATGCAAGTGGAAGGGAAAGACTTACAATCTTATGCTTCTTGCCTCTGCCTTGCAGCCTTCATTTACTTCATCTAGAGTGTTGGGGACAAATGTGTGTTTGACAATGAACAAGTGCCAAATGCGGAGCAAGTGATGGGAACTATAATCTCAACTATCAGCTTAAAGAAAATTTCCCTCTTCTGAGCATAGTAGATTGATGCTTAGATAATGGGGACTCCCTTTATCTTGCCTGTAATTCATCCGCTTGTGGCAATTAACAGTATGTACATGGCTAAGTGCAAGAAACTTTGCCCAAAGCTACTGCCAATCAGGATGTTTGAGTACTATATCAAATTGTTAGTCTGTTTAGTTGTTTTCTCTTGGATAGGCATATCGAGATGGGAATTTTTGTTAGTAAGTGCATAATTTCTTCGTTTGGTCTCAACTCTCAAGATATGTCAGATATCAAGTCTATAGAGCAAAGCCATTTTGTACATGTTATTGAGTGCATAATTTCTTTGTTTGGTCTCAACTCTCAAGATGTCAGATATCAAGTCTATAGAGCATAGCCATTTTGTACATTTGTATTCTCGATACACTCTCTAAATACAGTGAAAAAGAAAAAAAAGAAAAGAAATGACCCATCAAAATTTAGTTTACACATACAATTAAAAGTAGACCATTTTACTAGGTTAACATATCACTTTGGCATGGCTAGATATGTTATTAGAAACCAAGTTTAAACTTGATTTTCTTTAATTTATAGGAGTAACTCATTGAAATAGCATCTTAACAATCAAGTACTTCATGAAAACGAATCTGATTTTCTTGAATTACTTTGATTTTGCATGTACCAAATTTGCCAGAAGATAAATGATCTTTTCTTATTGTAGCTCTAGACCCAGTAATTAACTCAACAAAATTATGTTCCACAACTGGCCAAAGTTTAGTCATCCTTTCTTTGGGCATTTTTCAAATATTAATTTATCAAATGGATACATTTATGAAACTCAGAAAATACACCTATAAATACCATTTACTTTACCACTATATACATTCAATTCAGGCAATGGAATCTATCTGCTAAAATTTTTACATGTTCCACGTAAAAATGCTTAATTATAGTCAATCCATGCACGAAATAAAGCCAGTCGAATGCCAAATCACATAGAATACCATAGGACTGGAAATTTCTTTCTTCATTTTGAAAGGAAAATACCATAATAACTTGGCAGTAAAACATTAAAAAAAGCTACTTGTATGCACATCCAATTAATTAGAGTAGTGAAAATAATATATTAAAAGATGTGGGCAGGCTATATTGATTGAAGTCCAAATGCACAAAAGTATTGGCATAAGAGGGCCTTCAGTGAAGTTGACACTCTTTTGTGTGGGGTGGGGATGGGAGAAGAAAGCCTCAAGAGCAGTTGGTTTAACAAGACTACTAAGAACAGAATCTAGATATCTATTGGGGCAATTCTATTCTAACAAACCAAATTGATACTGGTCAACACTACAACAAGGCCGCTTTGGATTGCCAATTAAAAAGTATCAAAAATAGTGCAAACCAAACTTTGACATCACCATCCCTAACTTGGGTGCCACTCACCACTACCTGGTATTACCACCGCCACTATCAGAATGACCATCATCACCTTGGTATCACCACCACCAGCCCCATCCCTCCTACCACCACTATGCCCTCCCCTTTATCTGGTGGTGGAGGAGAGAGAGAGTTGAGAGGGAGAAAAGAAAGGATACATCAGTGATGGAAGCGGGGTGAGCACTTCCATTAATGGCACTATCAGATGGAAGGAAGAGGATAAAAGAGAGGGAGGGTGAAGGGGGGAAACAATTGCACCAAGCAGCCACTATATCCTTTTTTCTCATTTTATTTCCCATTGGTAATTATTTTTATATCATTGTTTAATATAGTTCTTTATTAAATTG
>JAODPA010154987.1:0-14662 GCA_025585075.1 Nepenthes mirabilis
TTACTCATATTTTTCGTCTTGAATTTATCTTTCGATCTAATCTTTTTACTTAGTTATTTAACTATTGAATACAGTTAACCAAGTTTTACATTTTAGCCCCTTGTTTTTTATTATCCAGCAGATTTATAGCATGACAACAGGGATGAATGTGCCTAATTTGTCCACATGCATGGCACGTGGGTATAAACTTAGAGATGGTGTTGGGTTTTCTGTATTCTTGGTGAAAATAAGTATTAGACCCAAATGTACAAAAGTGTCTTACAAGTTTATTCACAATCATGTTATTCTTGGATTTGGGCATAGGTTTAGACCCAATTCAATTCTCAGCACTTTTAGGCAATGTTGTAGAAACTTTTGGGGTACCCATGGTTTTGTGAGAAGGTTTTGCAGCCGAAATAAAGATCGATTTCGAATGTTTATCAAATTTATATGCGCTCTCAATATAGCCCAATCTCAACATGTAATCTAACTTTTGAGTTCTACTTGAGAATTTTGTAATATCATTTTTAGCATTTCCAAATTCTGATTCCAAGGATTTTATTTTAGTACACAAGGACTCATTCGCCATTTCCATTTTTTAATGTTCAACAGTGACCCATTACAATTTTGTTGTGACATCTACTTTGTCCTTTTTTGTCTCAGCTAATTTTTCATTTATGGACTTATTGATCTTCTTGACTTTTAAGTATTTCCAAAATAATTTGTCATAGGCCTCTTGAAGGCCATCAAGGTTATTATTTGATTCCTCACGAGAAGAATCCGATTGTTCTGATTTTGCACTAGAAACTTCATTGTCATTTATAATGGAAGTCTTTAAGGCCATATAATTTACTTCTGCGTCCTCAAAAGATTGTTCAAAATTTTCATCTTCTTTATCATTTGAAAGAGACACATTTAATATTTTTCCTTTTTGACGTTTAAAATTTGGACATTTGGTCCAGATATGACTAAATTCTTGGCATTCGTAACATTTGATTTCTTGAGATTTTTTATTTTTGGAGTCTTTGGTATCCCTTTTCTCTTCCTTAGTCAAGTTGTAAGCCAGGTCATTTCTTCTAAAGGCTCGTTTGTTATTCTTTTGTCTGAAGAATTGTTCAAAATATTTGGCGAACATGGAAAAGTCCTCCTCACTACATGACTCAACATCCGAGAAACAATCTTTCTCTTCTTTTACAGTTTTTAAAGCAATCGATTTAATCTTCTTTAATTGTGGAAGTATGTACTCATAAGTTTGGAGATATCCTATAAGTTCATCGATCTTCATTTTATCAAAATCTTTACTTTCTTCAATAACGGTGACTTCAGGTCTAAATCATTTAGGGAACGATTTGAGAACTTTTCTAACAATTCTATTTTCAAGAATTCATTCTCTTAAATTAAACGTGGACTTTACAATGTCATTTAATTGTGCATAAAATTCATCAAAGTTTTCATCATCTTTCATATGGATTTCTTTAAATCTAGTAGTAAGTATTTGTAATTTTAAATTTTTTTACTAATTTTGCTTCTTTGTGGGTAATCTCAAGGATGTCTCATGTATCTTTAGAGGTCTCACACATAGATATATGCTCAAACTTTTTGAAAGATGCAGCCATAAAAATAACATGTAGTCCCTTACTGTTCCAATTATAGGCATCAAGTTCTTCTTTTGACCATAAAGATAAAACTTTTGGCTCATCGGTGGTTGAACTTCTAGGTGATGTCCAAACCATTTGAGTGCTAGCCCACACTCGCTTATCCATGATTCGAGGAAGGTTCTCATACGAACTTTTCAATACACATAATTACTCCCATCAAAGAAGGGAGGTGCGGATAGAAATTTACTCGTATACATCTAAATTTTGGGGTCCCGGATTGGGGTGAGACTCTGATACCAATTGAAAGGAAACTTTTAGTCCCAAAACATACAAAGGTTTCGACCCCTTGATAATTTTTCAAAAGTAGTACAAATATCAAAATTCAATACATGTAAACAATTTTAGATCTAAATAATATGGATAATACTAGTACCAATATTAACACAATAGCATAAAAATTAAAGCAATAATAAATAATAAGAAAAGCATAATTTTTTGTGACGAAAGAAAAACTTGATAATTGCGGCTATCGAGAAAAATCCTCCAGGTTTCAACGGCTAGGGAAGATGTGCATTATGAAAATTAACTTACAGATTGGGTGGTAATGATATGCTAACTTAGCCAACTTTCTCCTGTTTCGTGATTCCTACCAAGGAACTCCTTAGATTTGCCCATGGCAACGGAACCGAACGCCTTCCAATTCTCACGTCAATCTTCTCTCATGAACCGTTGAAAGTTTCAAATTCCACCAGAACCTCTTCTTCACACTACCAACATCGCCAATGAAAGTAGATGGGTAGGTATGGTTGTAAACGGTAAGGTGAAGGTGGTAAGAAAATCATAACACAAGAGTACAATAATATAATGGAGGTTTTCTCAATTTGAGCAAAGATTAAAGTAGTAGATGCTTATTTTCGCTCAAAGGGGGTGCTCAAAAAAAACATCAGCCAAAAGTAGGGTAAGCAAAAGAAGAAAGAAATATATAGATAAGCTCAAAAAATACGTTTAAAAAAATAACCGTTGCCACAGTGCTCGGGCGCGGTGAGTACTCCTAGGGTTTCAAGGGAACAATGCATGGGCGCTTGAGCAAGAAGGCGACAAGTTTCAGGTGCAAAGTTACTGGAATTTATGCTCGAGCGAATGGTGAGCGCACGGTAGACGTAAGGCTACTGGAATTTTGGCTCGAGCAGATGGCGAGCATACGGCAGGCGTAAGAGTATTGGAATTTGGGCTCGTACAAGGAGCAGGCGAACAACAGGCGTAAGATACCGAAAACGGATAGCCACGGAAATAAGTTGATGCAGCACTTTAATGAACATAACTAATATCTACATACGACCAAATATGGTTACAGAATATGCCAACACTAAAATGACTCTAATAAGTACAAATATGATTAAATACATTATCATTAACAAATTACCTAATCTACCCATAAATTTGCTCATACTTAAAAGGTCATTCTTTAGATTTGGGTTTTGAACTCTGAGCATTGAAAATTAGAAGATGTAAAGCTTTCATAAACAATAAATATTTCATCTTACTCCTCAAGATATCATAGTTTGAACTATTTAAACAAATCATATTGGTCAAGCCCACACTCAATTCAAATAACCACAAGTAACATAAACACTCTGATACCACTTGTTGAGACTAAACTATCAAACTTTGCCTAACAAAAAGTTGAAAACAAATATCTAACAAAATTGACTATTCAACTACCTTATTTGAATTATGTGATGAGGCTAAATGATAACACATTTTTAAGAAATTGATCATGCAATAAAAAAATGCACAATTTTACGTTGAAAATCCTTCTTAATTAAATAAAAAATCTCATGAGAAACAATCTTCATTATAATCTATGGGTCTGGTTAAAATAAATTCCTCTCAAAATCTCTTTTAGATTTACCACAAATTTAGATAAATCAAAAATGAATAATAAGAAAACAAAGATGATGAAAAAATGAACGTAATTAAAAGTCCAAGAATTAGCAAAAATCTCCTCCTATTCTTCTTTCTTTTTGTCTCTCAATTCAACAATAGTAACTGATTCATATTTGATATCTGAAATATTAATTTCAAAAAAATTTGGGTCGAACTATTAAGTATTCTATTTAGATCTTAAACACCACAATAATAAATAAAAATTCAAAGGATATGAGACTCAATCCTCAACATCTTATCCGACGTTTAAATTAATAAACTTAAAAAAAAAACTAGAATGTGAGAGAGATTGTGAGGATAAGAAAGAGAAAATTTGAAGACTTGGTTCCATATATTGTGAAAAACACAAGTGTTTTTGAGAGCTTTACTCTATGCTTTTTTTCTAGGCTCTGTCCCCCTTTCCTGAGAAATGACCATATTTAAGTTATATTATCAGTTGATAACGGTTTCTTAAAGAAGAAAAAGCTCCATGATCTGAGTGATTAAGACAGTTAAAAATTGATTAGTTTAACAATCTTTATATATGTTCTAATCAGGGGGTTTTTTAGAGACTATTTAGCAAGTAATGAGTAATTGACATTAGTTAGTAAACTCTCACCTAAGCTAACTATAAAGTGTACAAACCACTTGTTTGGTTTAACTATTCAGTTGGGTTAACCACTCATTTTAATTTTAACCATTTGACTGGGTATCAAACCATTCCAATATTTGACCTAATCTATTCAGCGACCATTTAAACACTCAACTAATTGGTTGTCCGTATGATTCTAATCAAAATTGGGTTAAGGCTGGACTTTGTTTTTTTAAATTTGGGTCTAATGAATCAATTAATACTTTCCCCTTTCTAATATTACTATTCATAAACTCGTGCTAATCAGTTGGGTCTACCCTGTTGAGACTATACCCAACAATGGTGCCTTGAATAAACTCATACTCCCACACTCTCTCACTTTTTCTCACAAAAAACGGAGCAAAACAACCCATCTTTAGCACATTTTGCAATGCTAGAAAGGGGATTGCGCAGATTGAGTCCCAACACAACCCATTTTTCCAATCCTATTTCCATGCTTTGAAAGAAAAAATATATCCCTCAAAGTTTTGTTTTGACTAGCATCGAGTCACATAACTTAGGTGAGAAAAAGGGTTCTTCTAGTTCTTTACTATTTACTCCAACTAAATATAGGGGTCTAACTTGGGTGGGTTCCTTTCCACACCATTCCTTCGAACAAACCAGGTGAATCGATACAAATTGAATGCGGTAATGTGAACAGTGTGTTAATAGTTCTGTGTTATTTGACATTGTAGGTAGAACTAATTTATATAGATAATGAAATTTGCAAATAATAAATGTTACGGGCCTAATTTCAGTTTCCCCTTTTCTGTTTTTTGTCTCCCCTCCTTCGGTTACCTTATTTCCCTTTTCTGTTTTTTGTTCTATTTTTGGTTAGTTACTGGTTGGTTTCCAACCAATTTAGTTGGTATTTTACTGTATATATGTAGCTGGTTGGAATAGTGACAGAGAAGAAGATATTTACCTTACTTTCTGACATCTTCTCCTTCCTCTCTGCTTTCTCTGTCTCTTTGTCTCTCTCTCTGTCTTTTTTCTGTGCTTCTCTAGAAGTTTCTACCTCTTTTCCCTCTATTTGCCTCTACTCCTCCCTGACATTTTCATCTCCCTTTGTCAAAACTCCCCTTCCCCTTCGTCTGCTTTGCTTCCCCTGTGTTTGTCGCCTTCTTCTTCATTTGCCGGTGTCACCGTTGGAGGTTACATCATTGGTGCTCTCATTGAGACAAAAGTAGAGGAGATGATGACCGAAGACCAAGCGTTCGAAGCATTTGAAGCTTCCATTGCAAGGATGTCGAAGGAGATGAAGGAGGCCGCAACGACCGTCCGGCGAAATGCAAAAAGAATCGCCGTACTTACTTCCACAACCAAGCATAACCAGCACTCCATTGCTAACATTATTCCAATGCTCAATAGAATCAAGCGAAACCCAAGCTTGCCAGTGCACCCTTCACCATATATGGCTTCTTCCACCGTTATTCTCCATCCTCCACCATTGCTTCCAACCACTATTTCATTCATGATGCCTTCGACCGTGATTCCACAACCACAACCACAAACCCTAACCTAAACCTTACCCATGAAGCTACCATCACTACCAGACGCCCAAATAGCTATTCATCTTTCTTTACCCCAACCCGACATTCCTTCCTTCACTGCGTCCGTACAACCACATATAGCTCGAATCATCACGTTTGCTTCCATCAATGCACAATTCTAGAACTCTCTCACTGACATCCTTCAACCCCTAAACCGAATTGAGCGACAAACCGTGCCATCTGCAAATTCCCTGGTTCTTCCACCTCCCTAATCTTTACCAACTTCAACCTCAAATAGTTTACCCCAACCCACTCAAACTCTATTAGTAATGCGTCATACCCAATTAGATGTCCAAATCGCCTTCCATCTTCGTTTAACCAAGCCCAAAGTTTCGTTATTCTCTACCAAAAATTTTATTCTCACTGGTGTAGAGTCAGTGACAACTCTTACTTTTGTGGATTTACAGGAACTACCCAGCGATCTGGTATTTTCAGACAATGGCCTAGGCAAAACCCTTGCTATTGCTTCTACTCAAACGTTGCAAGAACTAAACCATTCTATGAGTATTTCTACTTTAACAACTTACTACTTTTTTAGTCTTGATGAAGATACTACTGATGATAGTATAAATGAGAGAGGTAGTATTGTCAAGCAGGTGAAGTAGTCTACGGTGTTGCAATTCAAGTTTCTTTTGCATAATTTTCTTTTACAATTTAAGTACAGAGGAAGAAAATGCAATTTTCTTCTGCGTGATTCTTCTATGTTTGATGGCCCAGCTATCCTACATTTGACATTTCAAGCTTTGGATAAATTTATACTGGGGTGGGGTCACCATGCTATTACTAGATCAGAGGAAGATGACCGCCAATTGATTTAATTTATCACCTATCTAAATGATTCCGTGGAATATATCCCCACTAAACCTCTAGATACCCAGGGCTTCAGGCCCTTAAATTCAAGAGTGACTACTGCAATTGCCATGTCGATCAGATCTCGGCTTCATATTGAAGCTCTTCAAAATCTTGCGAGCCCTAAGACAAGGAATATATTTGATGATACCTCTTGGAAGAATTTATATGTTGTGGTCTATATCTTGAAAAATATTAATAATAGATTCCATAGCCTTGATCACTGCTTGACTTGGGCTTCATCTCAAAAGAGCATTGCACCATCAACTAACAATAATCCACAGCAAAGTCATGGTAGGACTAAAGAATCTTCCTACCTGGTAAGGCCGAAGTCGAAGACTATTGACTCTAACCGAGAGAAAACCATGGATTGGTATAGTCCTGGACATGGCTTAATGCCTACCAATTTTAAGCTATCAAGAATCCTTGGACGTGGTCCCTCTAACTCAGATATTGGAGAACAAAAGACTTGCTGCCCGTTTTGCAAACTGCTGGACAAATTTGCAGATTCATGGACTAGGTTGTGAGAATTCACAATCAAAGTTTTCCAAACGAGAAAATCTGATCCCAGAAAGATTATTTTTGCTGCCAAAATGGGCCTTACCTTGCTACTTATTTACCACCTAATTTTCTTGAATGAGCCATTTAAAAGCGTTGTCGTTATTCTGTTTTAAAAATTCTTACGATGGCGGTTGTCTTTTGATTTAGCATAGGGGCAACTCTTAGTAAAGGATTTAACTGTGGACTGGGGACATTATTTGCTGGAGGGATTGCCTTGGGCATGGCAATTGTGTTCACTTCGGATGGAGATTGGAATGAAGTTGTAATTATTTGTAACATGTTTTTTATTGGATTTTGTGCTACAAATCTAAAGCTCTATCCTGCTATCACCAAATTTTTGCTCATTGCACTGGGTGTAGGATTTGACGTGGGTATAAACACATGCATTTACCCATTCTGGGCTGGTGAGGATTTGCAAAACTTGGTGGTCAAGAACTTTATGAATGTTGCTACTTCCAGAGAAGGTTGTGACATAGGTATCGGAATTGAAGTGAATATGAAAGGATCCTAATGTATCCTTGGAAGGGTTACATCAAAGTAAGCTGTTCTCTGAGGCACATATCATGGTTAAGGCATTGTGTAATCATGGTTAAGGCTTTGCATTGTTGCATACTTCTAGGGATACAGGCTCCAGCTAAAGGAAGACAGATATTCTGTGGTGAGCTTTAGAGTATTGGTAATGAAGGCGCATAAGTGTTGCGTGAAATTGGGAGCAAAATAAAAGTGATGGAAAAACTAGGTCCAATGGACGTACTAGCACAGGTACATCAAGAGCGAAGGAGCTACAAAAGATTATCAACCAAAACTCCCATCATCTCATCAGTTCAGCAAGTAAGGATAATGAGAATCAAACAAATAATTTCGGGAAGTTTGAGTATCTCTGGATGACAAAAGAATTCGAGAATGCAATTACGGGATTGAGATCGCTCTATGAGACGATATTATAGCCTGATCCAAACAGTTGCCTGTCTATCATACTAGCTGCACCATCAGGCAGCAAGTTCTAGAATCACATATCATGGCCTAAACCTCTGTTATTTGATGTCGATGCCGAAAAATCAAACAAATACAAAAGCGTCAGTGCATTGTCTTTGGCAACATTTGCATCCCTTCTAGCACATCATTTTCGGGGCTAGGGTATGATACTGAGGGTTAGACTAGTTGGAATTCGAAGGCCACTTGGAAAATCGTTGCTAAATTTTATCAGGATCCTCCATCATTCAACCTTGAGAATAAGATTCTTTTGATGGGAATGACAATATCACAGGCCCAATTCCGATTTTACCTCACTTTCTGGCATCTTTTTTTTCCTCTTTGCTTTCTCTATCTATCAGCCACTCTCTCTCCCTCTTTTCCCTCTGCTCCATCTCTCTCACATCTTCATCTTCCTCTATCATAACTCCCCTTTACCTTCCCCTTACCCTTCGTTTGCTCTGCTTCCCCTTGTGTTCGTGGCCGCCTTCTTCATTTGACAGGTGTTGCCGTTGGAGGTTGCCTCAATAAAAGTACGGCTAGACAATAATCAAGGTATAGCTGAAGCTGAGCGGGGATTCAAAGGTTACCGGTACAAAGGAAGAGACTCGTATCATAATCAAAGACAGACAAGACTATATATATCGACTTCTCCCAAAAAGATCGTATAAATTTATCTGTAGAGAAATTTGCTTTCATCTTCTCCCCGATTCCTCACATCTCGTCTCTTCCCGTCGCTCTGAACATGGAACAACCTTTAATTGTGTTGCCGCCATCACGCATGATTTCCACTACCTTTATCAGTCGGCGTCATCTTTTGCGATGGAAATTAGGGCCGTCAGTTAGCGAATGTTTTTCAACTTTAAGGAAACAGAAAATTTTTAAATGTCTTCAACAAAAGTGTTTTCCAATTTTTTAGTTATAAACATAAAATTTAAACACTTAAAAAATATTAGAAATTCAATTTCCCCTAATTTTTTGTTGCATCCGCGAGTTCCAATCATCTATCGATCAAAGCCCGAGTGATGTTATGCATTCCAAGATGGACGGAAACGTGCAATACAAAATAGATCGTGAATAAGAAAGGAAAAAAAAGGAGGATGAGGACGTAGGGAGCACACGAACTTTACATGGAAAACCCCCGTTATGCAAGGAGCAAAAACCACGATGGCGGACGGACAGTCCGAGAGATTCCACTATTACGAAAAAGGAGTACAACGGGGCGCTTGCGGAGCGATTTGTAACCACAAAGGATTACAAAGTGAGGAGTCTTGCTCTTTTTCTTTACTCTTTGCTTTTTTCTTTTGAGAGTTGTTCACAATACGTGCTCCAAATAATAGTTGGTGGAATCCTTTCCTTGTAGCCTGAATGGGTATTTACAGGGAAAAATTATACTATTGGCAAGAGGACACGTGGCACTGGCATGTTAGGGACACCTGTCACCAGCCCTGCAAATACAGCGTGTCAGGGGTGCCTGCTCTATGGATACGGTGTGTCAGGGACGCCAGCTTTGCATATTCGATATGTCAGGAGCCGTTGGATCTTTCATGATAGCGTGTGCTTTTTGGTAATAATGGATCATCTGAGCTGGCATGCTCGGTCATTTTGGTTCCTTGCCCTGAGGGCGCGGAGACGTCGAAGTTGTCCTCATCCTCTGAAAGCCCTTTGAGTCTTCTCCTGGTTCGTTGAGCTAGATTCTCGGATGTTTCTCCTGCTAAAGGTCCTCGGGATTTAGTTGATGACGTCAGCCCCTTGTGGCGTCCTCGTGCCCCTATTAGGTCAAACTGATCTCTCGGATCCTTGTCGCTATTTAGGCTTCTTGGGACACTAGCCCAAGTCCTCGGGCTTATACGGCCAACTTAGTTCTTTGGGCTAAGTTGGGCTTTTGGGCCTCTTGAGCCGGCTCGTCCTTGTATTCCCCTAGGTCCGTGGTCATAATTTTGGACCTTCCTTTTTGGGCCTTCGGTGCCGGGACCCATCATGAGCCCCCATGTCAAATGGTTCGAGGACTCAACCATTTGACATGCCTTGATAGCATTCCTCTATCACAACAGTCCGCGGTCTTCATGTTTTGCTGATGGGAGCTGTCTTTTATACATCCGAGATCTTCTCATCAGTCCGAGATCCATCTTTCGCCGCCGTTTGGTTTCTCTGCAGGGTGTTAAATGCGACGTTTGATTGAAGTGATACTGCCTTGGGAAGCCAAAAGCCCATGTCCGCTCCCTGCGTATGGACCATTGACGCGTGGCAAGGCCCATAATGAGGGCGCTTATTTCATGTTTGAAATTTTCTTTAAGTTGCCTCTTCCACTTCCATTTCTTTCCTCCTTCTTCTCTGCACTTCCCTAGCGACTCCCGAAATCCCTTGTCGCCGTTCCTTTTCCCTTCTCATCGTTGAGTTTTCGTTTTCTGCTGCCATGGCTCCAGGCATTAAAGAGATTGCCTCCTCTCTCTCCCTCAGAGATCTTGACTAGATCTGGGTGAAGTACAGCATCCCGGATTCCACCGTGATGGTGGTTCCAGGGGCCACCGAGAGGGCTTGCAGTCCTCCGGATGGCTTTATCATCGTTTACGAGGTTCACCTTAAAGGTAGACTTCATTTCCCCGTTCCATTGGAGCTCTATCATCTGATGAGGGAGCTGGCCGTCCCGCTTGCTAGGCTTTAGCCAAACGCGATCAGATATTTGGTCTCCCTTTGTGTACTTGCATGCTGTCACAAGAAGGTCCTTGAGGTGGCCATGGTAAAAGTCATAGTTTCATCCATAATCTTGACTGGATCACCATGACTCCACGCCCGTAATTTGCCGTGATGAGCGGAGGGAACCCGGATTCCACGAAAAGGTGGAAGGATAAGTTCTTCTTTCTGGAAATCTAAAAGAATTGGGAGCTCTCGGTTATATGGGGAAACGTGGCAAGCAAACATTGCCCTAATGCCACTACTGAGGAGAGAGAAATTGCCAAGGAGGTCACGGACTTAGTGATGACCAACCTTGGCAGTTTTAACGTGGGGAAGAAGAATATTTGGCTGTCACCTGAGAAGTTGGCCGAGGCCAAGTGGGTGACACCGTCTGGGGACTCCACTACTGCTGCAGCTTCGAAGAAGAAGAAGAAGAGATTGAGAAAAAAGGATGCCCCACTTATCATTCAGGAGCCGTCCGAGAGGTCGCAGAACAGTCCACAGACTGAGGCCTCAAAAGATCCACTGGAAATCATTGACCAGTCCTCATCTGGAGGTGACACTGCTGTTATTACCCCTGGTTAGGAGGGCCATGAGGTTGGTTGTTGGACCTTCTGCGGAGCTCGAGGCTGCAGGTCCTTCTTCCTCTACTGCTGAGACCCAGGGTGGGGTCTCGGACTTTCCTGCGGGTCCTTCTGAGGATCCGATTGTTTTTGAGGCCTCGAAGGAGGTTAGAGTTCATCAGGGCGAGGAGGCGGTTATGGCTGCGACCGCTCCCGCCCAGGAAGCTGTTGATACTGAGGAGCTGTGTGGTATGGAGGCAACCATTGCGGCCACCTCCGAGGACATTTTTGATATTCTCGACGGCAATGAGGTTGAGGATTCGGCTTCAGAGTTCCCAGAGGTTGCTGGGGCCTCGGACATTATGGAGCCCCCCGTTCCTGAAGGTCCTCCGCTCGAGGCTGCTTTTGATGTTTCTGCGGCATCCGCGGAGGAGCCACACGTGCCCAAGGTCCTAGGGGAGTGTGGCCCAAGTCAGAACCCTCTGGGTTCTAAGGTACTTTGCCATTTTTTCATTTGCCTTACTTCCCTTTGCCTGTGCCTTAATAATCTTGCCTCTTTTTGCAGCTCCAGGATCTGGTCGGGGGCCTTAGTCAGTTGGTTGGCTAGGTGGCCCAGTCTCGTTGGGAGATGGAGTCTCTGAGGGCTGCTCGAGAGGATGCCCGACACGCAGAAGCAAAGCTGGCTGAGGCGGAAAGGAAGGTCGCCTCCCTAGAGGATACCGTCAAGCTTCAGCGGATTCAGTAGGTGCTTCTCCGGGATAGGGTCATTCGTTTGGAGGAGAGGCTGAGGACATCCGTGCAGACCACGGATATTGCATCATTACTGGACAGCAAATATTGGGAGGGCATTCACATGTGCCGCCGAGTGTTGCATTTAATACGTCCGCGGTTTCCCACAGTCGTTCTTGATCCTAGGAATGCCAGTACTTTATGTGCAGAAGACTTGTTCGACATTGTTGGAAGGCCTTTTCCCGGGTCCTCTCGGCCAGGGCCTCAAGGCAATCCCCTTCACCTGAGCGCCCAGGTTCGACGGACCAGGCGGGGCCCTCTGAAGCTCCGAAAGTTCAGGGGCAAGGGAGCTAGGAGGGGTCTTTGTAGAGAAAATGTAATATTTCTTTTTTTTTTGTTATACAACACTGTACACGAGCCTTGTTCACGAATAAAACTTATGTTTTCTAAATTGAAGCTTTGGATTTTTCGCCTTGGTTGTACAAGTGCTTGCTTTTTTCGTTCACATTTGTGGATTGTCTGGTACTGCGTTGAAAGAATTCGACCTCTGAGGCCGCTCAGATGGATCTGAGTTTTTGGGAATACGACCTCCATGGCCGCTCGGAGGAATCCAAGTTTTTTGAAATACGACCTCTGGGGCCACTCGGACGGATCCAAGTTTTTAGGAATACGACCTCTGGGGCCGCTCAGAGGGATCTGAGTTTTTAGGAATACGATCTCTGGGGCCGCTAGGATGGATTCAAGTTTTTAGGAATACGACCTCTTTGGCCACTCAGACGAATCTGAGTTTTTTGAAATACGACCTCTGGGGCTACTTGGACGGATCCGAGTTTTCAGGAATACGACCTCTGGGGCCGCTCGGACGGATCCGAGTTTTTAGGAATACGACCTCTGGGGCCACTCGGATGGATTCAAGTTTTTAGGAATACAACGTAATTGACCGATCGGACGGATCCGAGTTTTTAGGAATATGACCTCATTGACCCCTCGGATGAATCCGAGTTTTGGGAGTAGCAGGCGATCTACCTATTACTGGTAGTATTTCCTGAGGTGCGTGGCATTCCAAGTATGGGGCACCAACTTGCCTTCTTGGGTGCGCAGTTTGTAGGCGCCTTCTCGAAGGATGGCAGAGACCAAAAATATCCCCTCCCAATTTAGTAAAAGCTTGTTTATGTCGGCGGTTTTTCTCGTGGCTTCCACGCTCCTCAGCACCGAATCCCCAACCTCGAACTGCCGTGCCTTTACCTTCTTATTGTAATAGCGGGTAACTCGTTGCTGGTAGGCCGTTACCCTAAGCCTGGCCTGGCCGTGGATCTCCTCGAGCATGTCGAGGTTCTCCCGAAGTCTTTGGCTGTTGTCGGTTGCGCTGAAGAATCCAACCCGCGGACTCGTGAGGCCTACCTCTATTGGAATGACAGCTTCGACCTCGTAGCAGAGGCTGAAGGGAGTCTCCCTCGTGGGTTCCCTGGGCGTCGTCCTGTATGACGAGAGGACCGAGGGTAGCTCGTGCACCCGTGAGCCCTCGGAACACTCTAGCTTGGTCTTGAGACCGTGCAGGATTGTGCGGTTCGTTACCTCCACCTGTCTGTTGGCTTGGAGGTATGCTACTAACGTGTGGACCAAGTTGATCTTCAGGCTGGTGCAGTACTTGGTGAATCGTTTCTCGGTGAACTGCGTCCCGTTGTCAGTTACAATGCACTCTAGGATCTCGAATCTACACACAATGTTCTGCCGGAGGAACTCAGTGGCATTTTGCTCCGTTATCCTTGCTAGCGGTACTGCCTCTACCCACTTGGTGAAGTAATCTATTCCTACAATCGGAACTTCCTCTGTCCGAGCACGAGCAGGAGTGGTCCGAGGATGTTGAGCCCCCACCAGGCAAATGGCCACGGAGATTGGAGTGCCCAGAGGTCTGTGTGGGGACAATGGCTCGTGTTGCTATAGAGTTGGCGGTTCTCACATTTGCGTACAAAGTCCATGGCGTCATACTTCATCGTGGGCCAATAGTATCCTTGCCTCATGAGCTTAAAGGCCAGGTTCTTCCCCCCAATGTGAGACCCGCATATCCTAAGGTGCACCTCCTGGAGGGCATACTCGGCCTCCTCGGGGGTAAGGCAACTCAGGCAGGGGGCTGAGAAGCCTCGACGATACAACTGACCGTCTATGATCGTGTACCATCCCACCGTCTTTTTTACCTTCTTAGCCTCACTTGGATTCTCAGGAAACATGTCGTCGGATAAATACCTTAGATAAGGAGTCATCCAGGTGTTGCCATCAAATACTTGCATTACTTTTGCCTCGGGGTCTTCGATGCTGGATCTTTTTAGAACTTTGCGCATTCCTCGGGCATACTGTTCCGGATCTCCTGAAGTTGCAGCATTCGCCAACGTGTCAGCCTTGGCATTTTCTTCCCTGGGGACGTGGACAAACTCAGTTGTCTCCAAGTCCGAGATCACACTCCTGACTTTGAGAGGTACTTGGACAGCTGTGAGTTGTTAACGTCGAAGTTTCCGCAGACCTGGTTGACGATGTGACGGAACGGATTATTCTCCATTGAATAACCTTCGTCAATGACTACACAACCAAAGTCCATAATTAATACTTATGGATTCTACAGAAAATCCG
>JAODPA010154998.1:0-14662 GCA_025585075.1 Nepenthes mirabilis
AGAGTCATGGATGATATGATATTTGTTGATCTTGTGAATATGTTATTGATGTGTACTGAATTTAATTTTGAGGATTGTCTATATATTGTCTTGTGTAGGTTATATTTATTCAGGTTGTTTGTATGGTTTTGACCCATTTTTAGAGAAAATTCTGTCTGATTTTCTATAGAATTAAATGTGTTTAAATTTGAAGCAATAGTTTTGTATGTTTATTGACGGAGGTCTTTAGAGGATAAGAACTCATTTCGTCACATTTTCTCTTTTGTATT
This sequence comes from Nepenthes mirabilis, assembly GCA_025585075.1. Lineage (NCBI taxonomy): Eukaryota > Viridiplantae > Streptophyta > Magnoliopsida > Caryophyllales > Nepenthaceae > Nepenthes > Nepenthes mirabilis. The sequence continues at coordinate 270 of JAODPA010154998.1, forward strand.
TATATTTTGTATGAAAATTTCACTTACATACTTTTATAGTACATTGTTGGGTTTTGCCTCACTCTATTTGTTTTTGGCTCCTCTAGTAAAACAATAGAGTTGATGCCGGATGAGCAAGAGTAAAAAGGGGACCTAGTTAAAGAAGCTTTGAGGAATCCTGAAGTCTTTTGAAGAACGTTTAGAGTTTGATAATAGTGAATATAAATAACTAATTTTGTAGATGAAAATTATATATTTATAGTCATGGCATGTTATATTTTATGTTGAAATACTGCTTTTTGCTTCTTCAAGATTATCTTATGGATTTAGTTTCACTTCTGCGTTTTGATTTTGAAATTGTACAGGTTCCTAGATGAAATCTCTCGTTTGAACTCAAAATGGTGGATAGGTTGTGTTGTGTTAGAGCAATGGATATATATGGCATTTGAATGATCATGTGTTGTGATGTGAATATCTGTTGAAGTCTTTTTCTCGGTATGCTTGTCTAGGTTGTGAAAATTTCAGGTTATTTGTATTGAATTTTTGTCCAATTTTAGAGAAAACTTTACCTAATTTTCTACAGACATTTGTATTATTTTCTTATAAGTTTTAGTTATAAGTATGAATTGACGGAGGTTATTTGAAAAAAAATGACCCATTTCGTTACAATTGATATCAGAGAAAAACGATGTCTTAGGATTGATCGATCTTAAAGTGGAAGCTTAGGTTGAGGTTTAAGTTGAAGAAGGTTAACGGTAGTTAGGATTAAATAGGATATTTAGGTGCTAGTTCTTAGGTTTATTCTTAAATTGTGTTAATTTATCGTTATCCCCTTTCTCTAATCTAATAACTTGAGGTCAATTAACCATGTGATGTTTTTGGCTATAGGATATAAATGGCCAGTAGAAAATGTAGAAGAAGTACTCGTGGTGATACTTGTACTCCCCAGGATCAAGAGGCTGAATATCTGGACTTGTTGGGGAGAATGATGAACATTGTCGAATCAATAGAACAACGTCACATGGCTCTTGTTCCTGCATCAGAGTCGACCTCGGTAAATCCTGCTCCGACGGCTTATGATAACTCTATGACAAAGAGAGCACCTGAATTCTTGGGTGAACCAGATCCGGTGAAGGCAGATATTTAGATTCGAAGGATAAAGAAGAGTTTTATGATGATCCAGTGCCCTGATCGAGAAAAGGTCACTTTTGTGGCCTACAAACTAGAAGGAGAGGCCGATAGCTGGTGGGCCATGAAGAAGAGGGCGTTGGGAGTGTCCGATGATGATATTATTTTGGAAATATTTGAGGAAACTTTCATGGAAAAATACTTTCCTTCGAACTTCCAATATCAAAAGGAGGAATTTACGAAACTGAGACATGGGACCTGTACGGTGGTAGAATATGATGCAAAATTTGTTGAATTGTCCAGATATGGACTATACTTTGTGGTGGACGAATTAAAGAAGGCTAAAAAGTTTCAGCAGGGATTAAGAGAAGATGTTATGAGGCAACTGATGACTCAGAAGCTCCAGACCTACGTAGAGATTTTAGATCAAGTTTTGACATTCAAAAGGGAGTTAAAAACTCAAAAGTTCTTTGCCAAAAGGCAGCCAGTAGGACAAGTTACAGTATGGGATCGAATATAGTGCCCTCAGGGCCATTTAAAAAGGCAAAAAAGACAGATAAGGGAATGAGTATCACTGAAGTTCAGTCAGTGATGAGTTCTCAGGTGTCAGCGGCTGACTGTGTTCATTATGGGAGGAAGTACATGGGAAAGCTCTATTATAGAGCGTTGGGGGCTTGTTATAATTGTGGTCAGTAGGGCACCTGATTAAGGATTGCTTACTGCCCAAGAGGTTGGAAGCAAGAAAGCCAACTGTTCTGGCTAAAGCATTTGCGGTGATGGTATAGGATGCTGAGGCATCCCCAAACGTGGTTGAAGGTACCCTTCTAATTTGTGAAGTTTCAGTTTCTATTTTATTTGATTCTAAATCTACGCACGTCTCTGTTTCTCCTCAATTTGCATACTATATTGTATCCACTCCGAGGATTTTAGATTATTTTTGGCTGTATCGACACCTACCGGATCGTCGATAATTATTGATATTATGTATTCAGAGTGTAAGGTTGAGGTGAATGGTGGATTTAGTGTTACTGGATATGTGCGATTTCGATGTAATTTGGGGATGAATTGGTTAGCTAAATTTCATACCAGTATTGATTGTTTTCTAAAAAGGGTGTGTTTTGATATTCATGGAGTCGAACCCTTTTCTTTCAAGGTATTAGGAAGAAGGAAATGCTCGTATTGATTTCACATTACATGCCAAACATTTGATGAAAAGTAGATGCCAAGCTTATTTGGCGTATGCTAGTACTATTGGGAGCCATAGTGTGCCGACTAGAGACATTTTGGTTGTATGTGATTTTGAGGAGGTGTTTCTAGAAGGATTACCTGGGTTACCTCCTCATCGGGAGATTAAATTTGAAATTAAGGTTATTCCTGGCGTTAGCTTGATTTCGAAGGCACCTTATCGCATGACGCCTGCCGAATTGAAGGAGCTAAAGGTACAATTATAAGAATTGTTAGACAAGGATTTCATTAGATCGAGGGTATCTCCGTGGGGTGCACCAGTACTGTATGTAAGGAAGATGGATGGGTCTTTGCGGCTGTGTGTGGATTATCGTGAACTGAACAAAATCATGATTCAGAACAAATATCCTTTGCCGTGCATTGATGATTTATTTGACAAATTGTAAGAATCTCGAGTGTTTTCTAAGATTGACTTGCGATCGGGATACGACCACCTGAGAATAAAGTAGGAGGATGTGGCCAAAACAGCTTTTCAGACGAGATATAGCCCTTACGAATTTCTTGTTATACCTTTTGGTCTTACTAATACTTCTGCTGCTTTTATAGATCTGATGATACAGGTATTTAAATCATATTTGAATAAATTTATGGTGGTATTTATTAATGACATTCTGATATATTGTAAGAGTCATGAGGAGCATGAGACCCATTTGAAGATTGTTTTCCAGGTGTTTCGTGAGGAGAAATTGTATACTAAATTGAATAAATGTGAGTTTTAATTTGAGGAGGTAATATTTTTAGGACATGTGATTTTGAATAGAGGCATTGCTGTGGACCCAAAGAAGGTAGAGGCAGTTACTAACTGGAATAGACCTACCTCAGTAACTAACGTTATAAGTTTTCTCGACATGGTAGGATATTATCGGAGTTTCGTAAAGAATTTCTCTCAGATAGCTGTGCCCTTGACTCGATTAGTAAAGAATGAGGTTAAGTTTGATTGGACTGAAGAATGCGATCGAAATTTTCAGGAATTGAAGGATCGCCTAACGACTGTTCCGGTGTTGACTCTTTCGGAGGGATCGGGTGGTTTTGAGATATATTGTGATGCCTCCAAAATAGGCTTGGGTTGTGTGTTGATGCAAAATAAAAAAGTAGTTACTTATGGGTCCAGATAGTTAAAGGTACATAAAAAGAATTATCCAACTCATGATCTGGAGTTAGCTGCAGTGGTATTTGCCCAAAAGATTTGAAGACATTATCTTTATGGTGAGAAATTTCTTGTTTATTTTAACCATAAAAGTTTAAAGTATTTATTTTTACAGAAATAATTAAATATGATATAAAGAAGGTGGGTTGATTTTCTAAAGGATTATAACTGTGAGATTTAATATAAGCCCGAAAAAACTAATGTGGTTACCGATAGATTGAGCTGTTGATAAGGCTATGTGGCTAGATTGCAGATTAAGCAGATGTAAATGTTAGATTATCTGAAGGAGTGTGATATTCAGCGGTATGTTTGAGGTAATTGGATGATTTTATCGTATCTTCAGATTTAGTCGGAGATAATAAATGAGGTTAAGGAGAAGCAGGAAAATGATTCATTCCTTATGGATATTATGGAGAATTTAATTAAGGACTCCAGAAATGATTTTAATGTCCGAGCTGATGGAGTATTGAGATTTAGAGATCGTTTGTGTGTGTCGAATGATAAAGAATTGAAGGGAAAAATCTTGAGGAAAGCTCACCGATTTCGGTATACAATTCATCCGGGGACGAATAAAATATATCAGGATTTGAAAAAGATATTTTGGTGGAGGAATATGAAAAGAGATATTGTGGCTTTTGTTAAGAAATGTCTTGTGTATCGACAATTGAAAGCTAAAAGGAGAAAACCATTTGGGTTATTATAGCCGATGCTGATTCCTAATTGGAAATGGGAAGATATCATGGTGGATTTTGTGTCAGGTTTACCAAGGACTCCTACGAACCATAACGCCATTTGGGTTATTATCGATCGGTTAACTTAGTCAACCCATTTCTTGATGATCAGGATGACATACTCCAGTGACACATTGGTCAAGTTGTATGTGAATGAAATTATTAGACTCCATGGCATGCCTGCAACGATTGTATCGGATTGAGACCCGTGTTTTGTTTCCAAATTTCGGGAGAGTCTGCATAAAGAATTGGGGATGAAACTAAAATTTAGTACAGCGTTCACCCTCAAATTGACGGCCAATTGGAGCATACAATTAAGATTTTAGACATGAAGTGAAATTAGGACAATTATTTGGCCTTGGTCGAATTTGCCTACAACAATAGTTATCAGGTAAGTATAGGTATGGCACCATTCGAGGCTCTTTATGGGAGAAAATATAGATCGCAGATCCATTTGGAGGAAAACGGAAGATGGGAGGCTTTTGGGCCCCAAGATTATTAAGGAGACTGTGGAGAAGATTAGAGTGGTCCACGAGAATATGAAGGTAGCTAAGAGCAGACAGAAAAGCTATGCAGACCGAAGGCGATCGGCATTTAAATTTGAGGTTGGCAATTATATGTTTTGGAAAGTATCACCATTAAAGGGAACATTCAGATTTGGAGTAAGAGGAAAATTAAAACCGCGATTCATTGGCCCTTTCAAAATTTTAGAGAGGTTGGGGAGGTGGTTTATAGATTGGCGTTGCCACATAAGTTGATAGATGTCCACGATATATTTCATGCATCGATACTTCGTAAATATGTTTATGATCCCACGCATGTTATCGAGTTCAAGCCTCTAACGATGAGTAAAGATCTAACTTATGTTGAGGAGCCAGTGTCGATTTTGGATAGAAAGGATCAGATATTTCGCGTAAAGACCATTCCCTTGGTGAAAGATTTATGGAATAATTATTCGTCTGAAGAAGCAACATGGGAGTGCGAAGAGGAGATCCGAGGAAAATACTCCCATTTATTTCCTTGAGGTATGTAACTTCGTTAAATTTTGAGGATGAAATTTTATAAATGGGGAAGATTGTAAGGTATGGGTATCTAAAATATAGCAAATTCTAGTAATTAAATTGATAAAATTAAGTTTGGGATAAATAAAATTGAAAAAAATAGAAAATTAACTTAGTGCAACAAGATTTCAGGGCTGAGCCTGCTGTGGGCTCGAGCCCAAAAGGAGGTGCATATTCCAATAGCACTGGGCTTGAGCAAAATGAGGGTGCAAAATCATGAAAACGTTGCGCTCGCTGCTTGGCTCAAGCACACAAGGAGGCGCCATTTTACTAATGTAAACACCCTCTACATGCTCGCTGGGGGATCGAGGGCGCCGTGCTCGCCCGCCTGGCACTCGAGCACCGGTTAAAAATTTTGCAACCTACTTACCTTTTTGCATTTTAAATAGGGAAGGGGGAGAGAGAAACGGCAGAACGAAAGCAAAACATAAAGGGGAGAAGAAAGGAAAAGAGAAGGGAAAGGGCTTCTCCATCAATTTCGGCCCGATCAGACTAAGAAAATCAATAAATCATGTTAAGAAAAGTGTACCCCAAATTTTGTTCTCCATTTTTGTCGCTTTTTAATATCTCCACTTTGGCATTTATACTCTAAAACCCTCATCCTCTAAGTTTTGTTACAAATATTGCATGTTTCTTATGATTTTTCGGTTAGATTTTGTGTTTATATATGATTATTATGAATTGTGGCTTCAATTTCGTTGTTTGCTCATGTTTTGTGTTTGATTTATGTCTGGACGATTTACCTCAAACTCTAGTTCAAAAATTTGGGTATGTTTGATTCTAAAATTTTGAGGAATGCAATAAAAATATTATTTGACCTATATTAAGCTTGCTGGACGATTTTTATTTGAAATTTTTAAAAAGGCTATATAGTTAAAATCTCTGAGAGTATTCAGAACTATCTGAAGGATTCTGTGAAAGAGTTTGAATTGGCCTTTGAGGCATGATGAGTTAAGAGTAAAGAAATAAAAATAAGGATACCTTCAGTTAAGTAAATCAATAAGAAATTAGATGTATGACTGTCATACAGTCAGGTAAGTTTCTCCGACATAACTTAGAACGTTACAGTGATAATCGATGATAGCTCTGTCTATGGAGTGATACGTAGTCCGCCTCTCCTTGGGCATTAAATTTAGAAGATAGAGACTTTTGAATATTAAACTTTGGACAATGAGAACTTTTGAACATTGGCCTTAGATTGTATAGAGTGAATACAATTTGTCTTCAATTATTCGCTCTCCCGACTAGTAGGGTCTATTAGTTTGGGTCTCTATGGATAATAAAGTCAAATTTGAAGAATAAGTGAAATTTGAAATTGACTTATGATTTCCGACATGCTTTTATAACGATTAATACTTTTCTCACTTTTCCATGGGCATTTTTGTTCTTTGATAATCCCATGGCTTTTCCTCTATTGTATTTATGTTTTGTATGAAAATTTTACTTGCATGTTTTTATGATGCCTTGTTGGGTTTCAACTCATTCTGTTTGTTTTTGCCCTCTCCAGATAAGATAATAGAGCTGATGTTGGACGAGTAATAGTAAAAAGGGGACCTAGTTAAAGAAGCTTTGAGAAGTCCTAAAGTCTCTTGAAAAACTTTTGAAGTTTGATAATAGTAAATGTAAATAACTAATTTTGTGGATAGAAATTCTATATTTATAGTCATGGCATGATATGTTTTATGTTGAGATACTACTTTTTGATTTCGCAGGATTATTTTATGGATTTAGTTTCACTTCTGCGTTTTAATTTTGAAATTATATAGGTTCCTATATGGCATTTCTTGTTTGAATTTGAAATAGTGGATAGGTTGTGTTGTATTAGAGCCATGGGTATATATGGCGTTTGAATGATCCTGTGTTATGATGTGAATATCAAGTCTTTTTCTCGGTATGTTTGTCCAGGTTGTAAAACTTTTAGGTTGTTTGTACTGGATTTTTATCCAATTTTATAGAAAATTCTACCCAATTTTCTACATATATTTGTATTCTTTTCTTGTGGACTTTAGTTATAAGTATGAATTGACAGAAGTTATTTGAGGAAAAATGACCCATTCTGTCACACGGTAAGTTATCCGTTAAGTATTCCTTGAGGATTTGTAGTGTCCGTGGGGAGTTCGACTTGAAAACGATCGGTATTCGTCGAAATGAGATATGTGGGGATGGTTTTCAAGGAATGAAGGGTAAATTATCGACCATGTCATTTGGGTGGGTCTCTGATGGATCAAATGAACTGTAGTAGAATGTGATATTTTTGAGGAAGATTTAGGATTGTGTTTATGTGGGTGTTTTTCCTTGGGTAGAGGTGGTGGGAAGTCTACGATTATAATTACTCCACCCAAGGTTTGGAGTTAGTAGTTAAGGTTCTTACTTTGAGAATTTATCGGTGTTACTTATTGAGATAGTTATTGTTTAACTGATTCTAAAGGTTTGAGAAGTTGTTTCGCAAAGAAAAGATGATCATTTGACAGTGCAAGCAGGTAAATTTGCTTAAGGACTATGAAAATGAATCTTAGTGTCTTTCAAAGAAAGTGAATATTATTACCGATAATTTGATATCGAGAGTTTTCAGATTTGGTATGTCTTTGATGCTCCATAGGAGATGTTGAAGGATGAACCGCGAGTAGATCCTAATATTTGAGTAAATGGGGTGCCTTGCTTTTTATTTTGGGTAGAAGAGTTGTATCAGAAGTATTGAGGTTATGAAACAATAAGATGAGAAGTTCTTGTGGTTTTGTTTCGGCATATTGTAAGGTTGACAAGGATTATTTGTGCTATTTGAATAATTGTAGATTGGCTGACGAGGATGGCCCATTTATTGTGAATTTAGATGATACGTTTGGATTGAATAAGTTAGCTTATTGGTATACTAATGAGATAATAAGTTTACTAAGTATTTGAATCTTAAGTTATTGGTGGTGATCAGAGGTTGCGCTAAAAATTTTTAGATGATTATTTCAATTATATTTTCTAAGTTGATTGTAATCTGATGATTATAAGCTTTGCCTTAATTGTATCGATAATTTTGGGATTTTCTTATGTCTATAGCGGCTATATAACCTAGGTGTCCGATAGGAATCAATGGATATGAGTTGTAAGAGAATTTTTAGTGTGCAAAATAAATGGTTAATCAGAGTAATATAGTGGAAGAGTGTGGACCCATATATTTTAAGATTCGGTTTGAGATTCAAAGTGAATAATCATTTTCGAGGCTCAGGATGAATTGAAATAGGAGTTCATTAGTTTGTTTGAGGTTTCGAATTAAGTCAGAGAAATAGTCAATAAATTTGGTTTGTCTTCGAATTCAGTCGATTATCGTGATGTCTCCTATGTATCGATGATTGAGGAAGCATGTGATTCAGTTAAGCCATTGTAGGAGATTAGGAATTTGTCTTATAATAAGGTTTCAATTTAGATTTTAAATAAAAAGTATTAGGTATTAAGAATTAGAATAATTCAATTGACTGAGGTTCTCTAAGAAAATCATTTAACTAAGAAAGTAACTTGGGTACACGAAGAAAGAATCTGGAATGATGATCCCCAATTGTTGAATCTTAAGATTTGTAAAAATTTTAAGGATAAAATTTCTTTAAGTAGGATAGAGTTATAAGGTACTGATTTTAAAAATATGATAATTAGGAATAATTAAATTAACATAAATAAATCGAGGTCAAAAAACATGGGAGAAATTGGATTGAAAAGCCCAAAGACTTGGAATTGGCAAAATTGGGAACCAGCGTTGTAAACCTTAAAAAGTTAATCTATAAATAAGATTCGAGTTTTAAATTATAATAATTGCAACTTATTAATTTAATATAATAAAAATTAGGATCCAATGATGTAAAAAAATTGGGTTAGAATGGTCAAAATAGGTCTCAGATGACGCGTGTGTGAAGCAGGCTCGCTACAGGCTTGACCCGCACTTGACCCACGCCAAACTTGTGCCTGAGGCACGACCGGGGCATAGAAAATAGAATGCTGTGCTCGAGGCACGCTCGAGGTGTTCCCGGGATGCATTTAGTATAATGGCGCGCTCGATGCATGCCTGATGGATGCTCGAGCATGGACCTTCGGGTGCTGTGGCGCTTGAGGTGCCAGTCCGCGTATTTAAGCATGGGTTTCATTTTCTTCGGCCATTTCTGTGTGAAAATAGAGAGAGGAGAGAGAGAGAAGGTGAAGAAGAAGAGAGAGGAGGAAATCGAAGCACCGAGTCCATTTCTAGCTTAGAGCTAGTTAAGGAAGTTATAGATCGGGTTGAGGCAAGTGCATTCATAAACTTTTCTTTCGTTTGTTGCACTTTTTGTTCCGTTTCTTTTAGGTATTTTTATTTCGATACCCATCCAAACTTATATTTTATGAAACCCATGTCTTGAGCATGCATATATGTTAATTTTATATTCGATTTTTATATTTTATGTAGTATTATGCTCTAACGAAACCTTAACTCCACGCCCCTCTTTTTTACCTATTTATTTTGAGATTTTTTGTATGATTTGGCTTTAGAAAATTAGAATCCTAATTGATGGACATGATTATTTGATGTTTAATTACATGTATTTTATACATAATATATTTTGGAAATTATGTGGGGTACCTTTGTAAAGGAATTTGTAGTTCGGAAGTTCTAAAGTTATGTTTGGCTTATTATGGTAAGAAGTTTCTAAATTTTTCAAACTTTATACTGATTTGTGTATGTATTTAAAGTCATGTGAAAAATCAAGTTCACAAGAATATAAAAACATGTATTAGTATGCTCAAGAATATAATTATCTGTATCTGTATCCAAGAATTATGTAAGTTATGAAAAGTATAAGAATGAAACTCTACAATTTATTATATTTGATAATTTGTTCTCCAGTGAGTGAAAACTTTATATAAGAATATAGTTGACCATCCCTTAAAAATAAGTAATCATGAAATTAGACCAATGATTTATATTTCAGAGGATAGTATTCTCTATCATACTTTAAAATATTACAATGGTAAATCAAAAAATTGTCCTGGGCTATAGGATATGCTATGTTGGCATAAGAATAAGGACTATTGGCCCAACAAATTTGGGATTAAAGGTATACCGTCTATCATGGGACATTAAATTTGAGGTATGTGTTAGGCCTTAGGTTGTGTGGACCAAACACAATCTTTTTCTCAATTTATCTACTCCGTAAGCTAATAAGGTCTACTAACCCTGATTCACAAATATAAAAAAATTTCTGTATATTTTATAGTATAAAGGAATCAGAAATAAAAATGTGGAAAAAATGAGTTTTGAAAATACATTTGATCATGCTTGATATTTATGCATCTATATTATACTCCTATTTCATTTCTTTTGATTTATTTTGAGTACATTACTTATTATTGTTGCTTATATTATACCTTATTGAGTATTCGGCTCACTTATTGATATTTTTTTTTCCTTCAAATGAGTATGAGCTTATTCCCAATGAGGAGGAGTAGAGTCCGTGGACTAGGCTAGGCTTGGAGGATGATTCTTGTAGTTTTGTATATATGTATGGAGGATCATGTATATGTTGATGGATATAACGATGTATTTTGATTATTAGTGATAAGATTTTGATGAGAATAGTTTTCACTGTATATAGATGATTTTATATACTTTCGTAGGTTATTGTGATATGTATTCAGGTACCTAGTGGAATCTCTCTATTCTGACATGATGTCTAGAGACACAATGTTGGAGCCACGAAAATTTTATGGCACTTTTGGATCCGATGAATGTGTTGCGGTGATATGTATATATTTTGTATAGGTGAATTGTACCTGTTTATGATTAGTTTGATGGTCATTTTGCAGGTGAAACTTTGCCAGTTTTCAATTAGGATATGGTCCGTCACAGTATCTGTCGCATAGTGGCCCCAATAGGTGTTAATTGTCAGTCCATAGGAAAGTTCCAATACCATCTCTAATGTGATGGCGTATCCTAAGCCAAAGAGCAGGGCACAGCTTTATGATCTTCTTTCAATTCCATGCCGCTAAGATAGGAATTTCAATGGTCCATATGCACATATCTTTAAACTGACAGGTGTGAATCCATGAAGACCACACTAAAGCAGGATCTTTGGTGATGATTCTCCATAGAAGGCGACTTATTAATGCCTTATTAGAAGCAAAGAGGTTTTTGAGTCCCAAACTACCTTTATCCTTTGCAGTATAAACATCTTCCTATTCTTCCTTTGCTATAGTTTTTCTTTCTATGGTTCCATGCAAAGGAATTGACGAATGTAATACTGTATCTTCTTCAACATAGTTTTAGGTAAGATGAAGATTGAAACCTAATAGAGGTGTGAAAAAGCACTGTTTGTGCTGATCGTGAAGAATCAAGTTTTGACCCGATTAAAAGTATAGCGAAAGCAGTAGAAATAAATATCTAATACACGTAAAAGATATTTAGTATTAGATGCATACGAGACTAACAATCATGCTCAGTAATCAAAATACGTAAGCAATAATATAAAGGTGCGATTTTTGGTGACGAAGTGAAAACTCGATACCCACGGTATCGAGAAAAACACTCCGAGCTTCAACGGCCAGGGAAGCAATGCACTATGAAAATTAACTTACAGACCGGGGAGTAATGACGCGCTAACCTAGCCGACTTACTCCCGTTACGTGATCCCTACCAAAGAACTCCTTGGATTTGCCCGCGACAACGGAACCGGACACCTTCTGGTCTTCATGTCAATCTTCCCTCGAACCACTTGAATTGCCAATCACGAACGAGTCTCCTTCTTCACGGACTAACGTCTCCAAACGAAGGTAGAAGACAATGATTCAATGTTTAAAGAAAGTTGGTAAGAAAACTTGTTTGAGTATGAAGAGCAATTTTGTAGTGTTTAGTTTTCTCAAGAGGTACAATAATATTGAAGCACAAGAGACCTTTCTTCTCAAGGAGGCACGAAAATAATCTCTCCGAAATTGTTAGGGTTTCAAAAACCTAAGTTCAGTATTTATAGAGGGTGTAAAAAATCAATCAAAAATTTTTGCCCGTTGCACCGGCGCTCGAGCGACCAGAAGGCGAGCAGCGAGCGGGTACCCTTCTGGATTTTCGGCTCAAGTGGATATCGAGCGCTTGGCGAGCAGGCACCCTTCTGGATTTTTGGCTCGAGCGGGTATCGAGCACCAGGCCAGCGCGGGGGCTTAGGACGGCTCAAGCAACTAGAGGGCGGAACGGACAGAACGGACTTTAACCCGACAACCCACAACTCGACATCGATACAATAATACATATGGTCACGAAATATGCCAAGCATACAAATGTCTCTAACAATCTCACCCTTTGAAAATTTCGTGACAAAATTCAGAAAATAAATAAATAAATACAAGATAATCACGGATTCAGACACTATCGAGATAGAGCCCGTGTATATGAAAACCTATGCCTAATGATACATAAAAGACACAAAAAAATGTAAATAGCTATACTAGAACTGCGGAGTCGAGGTAGGGACGGCTGCGTTAGTGTAACAGAATTACCTGGTCAAGCAGGGTTAGTACCAACAAGACAAAAATATAGGCAATACAGGACTAAGGTGTAACGGAGAGAATATATATCTTAAATAGTGTGTCAACAGATAACATCAATGATAATAGCAATAGCAAATCTCCTTACAAAAGTAAGAACATCTCGCCCTAACAATAGCAAATCTCCCCCTAACAAAAATAAGAACATCTCGCCTAACAAAAATAAGAACATCGCGCCCTAACAATAGCAAATCTCCCCCTAACAAAAATAAGAACATCTTGCCTAAGCTCCCCCTATCAGCATGCACCAAAAAAAAACCTCGATCTCCCCATTTTTGTCACGAAGAGCCAAAGAGAGGGGATCACTTAGAATCGCTGGGAGGTGGAGAGCCAGAATGTCGCTGCCAGCGTTGAAACGCAGCCTCCTGAGTAGCCAAACGAGCATCCAACCGCTCAAAACTAGCATCCAACCGCTCAAAACCAGCAAGCATGCGGGACTGGAGTTGAGATTGAGAAGCAAAAATCCACTCTTGGGAGGAATACAGATGCTCAAAACGGTCAGCAAGGCGAGACATCTGACCCATCAGAGCGGCTGAGGAAGAGGTGGAGTGCCGATGCGAAGAAGACGGGCCAAGACCCAAGGGGTCAGGAAAGGACGAAGCAGAGCCAGAGGGGCCTTCGTCCGGCTGAGGAGGAGGCAGGTCAAGGAGAGGCTCATCGAACAGCTCCGGGTGGTCAGTAGCAAAACAACAGGCATGAAACCGACTCTGAGCGAAGGTGGTGGAGGTGATGGTTCGGCCGAGCGGTAGGCGAGGGTAGTCAGCGAAGGGGTGACCGAGCCCAACAAGCAGTCGCTGAATAAGGCACCCAAAAAGTAGGTTGGCCTCTTTCCGGCCGGAGAAGTTGGCAACAATGTGAGTGATAAAATGGGATGGTAAATGAATGGGCTAACCACTCAAAAGAGCATGCAAAAATAAGGCCTTCTCCTCGGAAAGGGACGAGAAGTGGGAAACAGGAAACAAGTTCGTGAGCATGATACGGCTCACGCCAGTCGCCGAGAGGAGCGGTACGAGGTCTGGAACGCTTTGCCATTCCACTCCAGAGGGGCACCGTGGAGAAATGTGGCAATCTCATTAAAACTAGGCCGGGAGAGTGCCGAAGAGTAAGGGTAGGGTGGGTTGACCACCCGAGGGATACCAATAACACGTGCAAGAATATCAGCAGTAATGTGAAGACGTGCCCCCCGTACGAAGGTGGAGAATGAATTATAAGAAATCACATGATATTTGCGTAAAACTCCTGAATAAGTACAAGCGATGGAGCAATCAAACCGGTGAGGACTGCGCCCAACTGCGGTCAATGAAGAGAGAGGTGATGGACGGATCAACTGAATCAAAACGAACTTCCCGTTCGAGGGAGAGTTGACGATTCGACATGTGGGTGTGAAACAGAGTCTCGGCCTTAAGACTGATAAAGCGATCAGGAGCGGAGATCCCACTCGGCCGAGATCGTTTTCCACTGGACTTGCGTGAAAGAGACTTGCGAGGAGCTGACATCTGAAAAATAAGGACACTCCAAGCAAGTAAGAAATATATATATATATATATATTAAATTTG